>RQTK01000051.1:10735-28235 GCA_003991915.1 Elysia chlorotica | reverse complement strand
TAAATTTGACGTAAAACTATTACCGGTAATTGATTGACACACTGCGAAAATGACTTCAATTTGGAAGAGTAGTAATCGAGATTGAAGAAACTGGTTAAAAAAGAAAAATCAAACAGAGAGAGAAAACAGTCCGACAGCGGCAAGAGTGACCGATGTACACACATTACCACAAATTTAATAACTTAAAGCAATATTGCTAAAAAAAAAAAAGGGGGGGGGGGCTGCAGGCTTTAAATCAATACTATCAACAGTGTCTAGAACCTCCAAATTACATGTAATACTATTTGTCTTCATCTCTGATAGTACCTTAATATTGACACCTTTCACGGCCTACTAAGTACTAACAGTGACACTAACAACAGTGTAAGTGGTGTAGTTGTGACAGCGCGCAATTAAGACAGATGGTATTACCAGACAGTGTGGTTGGTTGGTTGGTTGGGTTTTAACGTCCAACAGCAGCAACTTATGGCTATATCGTGGACGGGCCCCAAGACGGACGTCTGACAATTTTATGTGCTGCCACACACGAGACAGGGTGGGGATACCATGACTCCTGTCTCAGCCGGTCACATTATACTGACACCGACCAGACCAGTAGGGGTTGCAACAGCCAGGATTCGAACTTGGGACCTTTTGCGTCGGAAGCCGATGTTCTACCCCTGGGCCACCGCGCCCCCCCCCCCCCCAAGTATCACTATGACCCAGAGAGCCAGTCTATGGCCCACCCCCCCCCCCTACCAGACAGTGTGAAATAGTAAGGGGTTTCATGGAGAGAATTTGCCTATTTGAGTCGGAACAATAATAACTGAGGCGGTAAATGTTTTTCTCTAATTCTTGGTGTAAAAAAAACAACAACTAAACAATGGCTGACGCTTGGTCAACCGCCCTAATTACAATTGAAAAAGTACTAGAGTGAGCACGCGTCACGCCAGCAATAGAACTTTGAGATTTTTTTTCCTAACTAAAACTTATCTATGGTCTCTGATTTTACGATACGGTAAGATCAATTAAAAAAAAAGTTAAGTTACTAATTTTAAGTGTTTCCACACAAAATAATGATATTTCTTCTACAACCATGCAGATATATAAAGACCCAATGCAGATAATTATTATCACCGTATTCATCTAGGGAACCAGACTTTGATCTAGGCTTGAGTTATTTTTTTTTTACTGTGAATATTGGGATTTCATAACTTTATACTGTATTTACGACATATCAAGTTTTCGGAGCTACTGTGTAAGTGTTTGTAGCTCTGTGTGTGTGTGTATGTGTGTGTGTGTGGATAGGGTTGTTGCAACTGAAGAAAAGATCTCCATTTAAGAGTTTACTTCTAAAGCCTCTAGCATAATTTCCTGTCTATGCATGGTCCACAGCCGTGCATTATACATTGTGTATTGACCTAAATCTTCAACCAGCTCGATCTGAATGTTGAACTTCATGCATAGCCTGTTAAGTTCCCCTCCCCTAACCAGTGAACACCATTGGCAACAAGCCAGCCGTGCAACTTCACTGCATTGCCTCACGCAGAATTTCTATTCAGTTTTGTTCTCACACTCACCCGATACAACACGCAACACATACACACCGTGCCACATACACAAGCGATACATACATACACAACACACACACACACACACAACACGCAACACATACACACCATACCACAGCCACAAGCGATACATAAATACACATAACACACACACACACACAACAACAACAACATCACATAATATCAGTTTTTATCAGCACGCCGAGTGTAAACGTGAACAAAAAATGAATATTAAGCTGAAACAGCAATAATCTGTAAAGGACTTCGAAAACACACCCACCTTACAGGTTTTAGTAGAAAATTTCACACAAAGCGTTATGCGCAAAATGATGCATATATACTTAAAATAGCTATGCCAAACATATCGGTAAAACATAGAATTTCAGTGCGTATAGACATTGATGGCAGCAGTTACAGGGGGCAAGATGGGACAGCTTGGTGCAACAACTGTTCCTACAAAATACCTCAATACTCAATAAAGGGACTGTCGAGACCAGCGGGATGCGCATCTTTAATCAAACCTTCCAACTGCTACCGCTGCCTTGTGGGTTATGACCAGGTGGTCATAAGTCTATGGAGACAACCAGATACAAATCCGACAGACGGCAACAGGAAACCACTGTCGTATCGTCCCGAGTACATTTATGTTCCAAAATATTTCAACGCTCTCTGATAACGACGTAAAAAGAAATCTCTTATAGACAGTCTCGCCCAGAATTGATTTTCACGCGCGACAGGTGATTCCAGACCGTTATTCAGCTACTAGTCGCAAAAAGAAAGAACATATTATTATAATAATCGCAACCTGGAATGTCAGGGCATTATATATAGATGGAAAATTAGATAACGTAAAACAAGAAATAGATAGGATGAAAATAAACGTTGCGGGCTTACCAGAAGAGAGATGGACATGAGCAGGGGTATTGACTCAGGAAACAAAAAATTGACATATGACGGAGTCGGGTATTGAAATTATTTTTAGAAAGCAAGATGTCAAAATCTGTGAAAGGCTGCTGGGCAGTTTATGATAAAGTATACTTCGTAAAGTTGAAAGGGAAACCTATGGACACCAAGTTGATTGAGGCATATGCCCCAACATCGGAAAGCTCAGAGGAGGAAATTGATCATTTTTATGAAGACCCAGAGCGGGCCAACAATCTTTGCAAATCTCAAGAGGTAAAGATCATTATGGGGGATTCCAATGCAAAAGTAGGTTCCAATGTTAAGGATGTTGTCAAAGGATTTGGACGAAGCAGAAAAACGAAAAGGGAGATGTGCTCATGGAATGTGCAACGGGCAGCGGGTGATAATGACAAGAGCCCGAAATTAAATAAAACCAGAAATTGCCCCGGAACAGTGTCATGCGTGGCTTTGTCGAGGGCACTAGAGATACAGAAAGACGTATACCTCTGTTTTATTGACTATCCAAATGCCATAAAGTGACACATTAAAACATCATGCAATTGTTAGAGAGTTTAGACATGGACGGAAAGGATCTAAGGGTAATAAGAAAAAATATGAATTGGAAGCAAACCGCTGCAGTTAGATTCAAGAATGAAATAAGTAAGTACCAGCCAAAAAAGATAGGCGTAAGACAGGGTTGTGTTCTATCACCATATCTCTTCTCCATATACAGTGAACTCATTATGTAATTAATTAAAAAACAACATTATTACACGTGGGAGTCATATCGTCAACATCAGATACGCTGACGACACTCTACTCATAGCAGAGAATGAGAACGGTCTACAGGCGTTGTTGAATACCACCGTGAAAGAAAGCGAGGAGATGGGACTTAGCTTAAACAAAAAGAAGACTGAGGCAATCATGATGGCCAGGCAAAAAGTTATTCATACATGCAAATTAAAAGTAGGGACTTATGAGTAACGACAGATGGAAAAATTTAAATTTTAAATATTAAGGGGAGATGACAGAAAACGGTAAGTGTGAAACCTAAATAAAGACAAGAATAGGAAGAAAAAAAAAAGCCAAACAAACATTTCAGGAAAATTTAATGAAATATATTTTTACTTATAGCAAAATACCTCTTAAAATGAGAAGAAGAGCGCTAAGGTGCTATGTACATCCAGTGCTTATGTACGAAAGCGAGATTTGGACATACAGCTGGAGAGACGTATCACAGCAACTGAGATGTGGTTCATCCGAAGAATGCACAAAGTCTCATGGGCGACGAGAAAAAAAACCCAAAGGAAAATGTGTCTTAAAAGAAGCAGGCACCGGATTAAATCTCTCAATAAAATCAGGACACAACGAGCAAAATTCGCTGGCCATGCCATGCGCAGACATAGTTTAGAGCATGTCATTACAACTGATAAAATGAACGGAAAGAGAGCGAGAGGAAGACAGATACGATATGGGACAGAATAGGAAGACGGATGAGTGGAAGCAAAGGGATCGACCTGATTGTGAAATGCGAGGACAGAGAAATGTGGAGGGACATGGTCGCCAACGGCAACAGACACGGCATTCCATGATGATTAGACATTCATGAGCAAAGTCAGCCTCTAATTACGGGCCGGAATGCATTACTGTAACCTTTTAAAGCCTTCGCGTCAATTGAGATTATGTCTAACGAGATGGGTTTTTTTTTATTTCTTTAGAGCATGTTACTTCGTAAATTGAGATGACGAGATAACAGTAAAAGAAAGTTCTCAAGCACAGAAAGCGAGTTCATTATTCTAGGCTGACATGACAGGCGGAAAAGATCGAAACAGGAAGGAAAGGCTTAGAAAACAATACCGATAAAGAAAACAAAGGGTAGTGTTAATTCAGGGACACTGAGAAATTCTGCTACAATTTTATACATACGTACATACATACAAACATACATATATATGAAGTATTAACAAAAAATCGAAATGACTCATCCCCTTAGGCAAGATAAGGAAAACAGCACGGGCGGAAATAATAAGCTTTGTTTAAAGAAAATATAGGCTATTGTGAATGAAGCGCTGACGGAGAAAAAAAAAAAGAACAAATGAATTAATTAATTAAAAATCACAATACATCAATAAAGATAGATTATAAAAAAACAACCTAGAAAGAAACAAAAGCCAGCGAAATTCTAATCGATGATAATTATATTAATAGTAGTAGTTATGGAGAAATCACCAGAGCTTTGTTAGGAGGCGCAAAAAGGATCAAAGACTCCCTCTTTCTTCAATGTTTGAAAGGGGAAAAAATCGTTACTGTACGTTTATAATTTTGGTTCCGATGGGGGAAACGGGATTTGGGGGGGGGGGTGTCTCAAATAAAAATTTAAAGCTAAAAATAGCATTTTATTTTGATCAAGAAATTTCTTACTTTGAATTAAAAAAAACCAGTGCCGATTGAAAGAAGTCGTTCCATGTAATTTGCACTTTTCCTTTTCGAAAAGACCTTTAGAATCTGATATATTATTTAATGTTATTCATACGCAGTCGGCGTGAAAAGAAACAAAAAGTGGTCATAAGATATTCCGGTTCGGTGCCAACGCAGCCGAGATATCGTTATTCAAATTCATGAACAAGAACAAAACGTTCCGAGACATAGTCTCACGGTTGCCGCAATGTCTATTGACATAAAATGTACAGATTTGTGCATTTCGTGAAACCAGACACATAACTATTCGGAATAGAATGTGATCTTTTAAGACCGCATTCGCAAAGGAAACCCTAATCGATCCTATTCATCCATTATACGACCCGATACAGTTTATTTCCACCTACTGTAAACACGTTTTGGTATTGGTAGGGAGACAAAGTTGATACCAAGTCAAGCCCTTTATTAAACTGCGAACTAAATAAAAAAAATCAATAGAATAAATACACCTAATGGTAGTTATGTTTACATGTTAGTGATCAACGTGTTCGTGTGTGGAACAACATGAGCATAATTAATAAGAAGAGTACACTTTGAACAAGCAATATTTAATTTTAATATTCCAGAAAATCATTTTACTCAGCAACAAAAACAAACAAACAGACAAAAATAATTCAAACTACTACTACTACTACTACTACTACTACTACTACTACTACTACTACTACTACTACTACTACTACTACTACTACTACTACTACTGCTACTGCTACTGCTACTGCTACTGCTACTGCTACTACTACTGCTGCTACTACTACTACTACTACTACTACTACTACTACTACTACTACTACTACTACTACTACTACTACTACTACTACTACTACTACTACTACTACTACTACTACTACTACTACTACTTCTACTACTACTACTACTACTACACTTCAAAAGCCTGTATCCAACATGACAAGGCAAGCCTTATCCCCAAGGTAAAAGGAAAGTTGGCCGTCCGAAGCAGAATTGGCGGAGAATCACCGAATTAGAGATAAAAGCTGCCAGTACCACATTGGCCGAGCTGAAGAGAACTAGCCAAAACAGAGTCAGGTGGAGGGAATTTGTTGAGGCACTATGTTCCACAAGGAATCAAGAGGCTTAAACTAAAACTAAAGCTTATTTCGAATTTTGTATTTTTTTCCAGCATGAATGACAATTGTAAAAAAATAAAAATAAATAAAGAAACAAACAACAATAACAACAAAATAAAACAAAAAGGCACCAATAAAGAAGGAAACAAAGTAACAAAAATTATTTATTTAATCGTCAACGATAAATTCACGATTCAGAAAAGGAGAAGTTTTCTAAAATTGGCGCGATTTGATAATGCTTAGATATGATTTACAATAAATAGATAGAAAAGCACCTAAGTTCAGAAGATTGTTGTTGAGTTGGTTTAACGTCCAACAGCAGCACTATATAGGCTATATTGTGGACGGGCCCCAAGACTAACATCTGACAATTTTATGTGCTGCCACACACGAGACAGGGTGGGGATGCCATGACTTCTGTCTCAGCCGGGCACATTATACTGACACCGACCTAACCAGTAGGGAGCGCAGTCGCCAGGGCACGAACCGATGTTCTACCCCAGGACTACCGCGCCCCCCTCCAAAGTTCAGAAGGAGAACACGAAAGTTTCAACGCCTGGCGGTCAAATCGATGGCTAGAAATTTCGCACCGGCCTGAATTTAATAATTCCTAACCCATCTAGGTAACTTAAAACGCCTTCTACTTGAGTTGATGAGTCCTCCACAGAGTGCGGGGAGCTGGACCGGCGCGGGTAGCAGGAGCCGTTGAGCGGCGAGTGGTCAGAGGAGGTGGACGTGCACTGCTGGATATCGCCCAGGTCCCCTCGGCCCGGCGTCTGGCGGGCCTGCTGCCGTTTCCGCCGCTTGCTGAGCTGGTCTTCGTCTGCACGTACAAAGAAAATGTAAAATAATAGTCTTAGGAAGGGGTTGGGGGGTTAAGTTTGTTTAACGTCCAACAGCAGCACTATATAGGCTATATTGTGGACGAGTATTCCTGCACACACAACGTCACATTCAGTCTATGGAGATCAATATGAGTCTAGAGGCTAGAATCTGGTTGGTCTCAACTCAACTCAAAGCCGATGCTCTACCACGTCCGCGACTGTGCGGAACTACCACCAGCAGATGTCCTGTCTCAGCCCGGTCATAATTATGATACTTAGACCGACCAAACCAGTAGGGGACGAAATCTGACAAACAAAATTAATTTTGTCGGATCGTGGGTTTCGATTCGGACACAGCATCGGCATGGTACCTCCCGATCAGAAGGCAATTTACGTTCAGTGGTGTTAGAAAAAAATAATGTCTGGAAATAGATGTTAAGTCTGAGGCAAAGGAAACTGGTCTAGATGTATCTGTGGTCTAATACAAGAGACAGCTGAATGTTGGACGCAAAGGCGAATATGGCGATAGAGTATGTGGTCATGACATTTCTGGGCAAATATCCCAATTCCCCCCCCCCCCCTCCCTTTCCGCCTCTATTGCCTAAAAAAGATTCACGCATCTTAAATTGCCTTTGTTTTATGTTGTTCATTTTCTTCTAATTTATTAAAATTCTACAATCAAAACGCCAACCCAAAGGATTATATTTATATGGCAGGGTTAAAAGGAGTTGAGGTGGTTGCTTAACGTCCAACGTCAGCACATGCTATGTTGTGGACGAGTCCCAAGACTAACGTCTAACAATTTTACGTGCTTTCGCACATAGACAGTGCGCCTGAGTGCGAAGAGATCTAGACTTCTGTTTTAACTGGTCACATCACACTGAACTCACTCTAATACTCAAGAAGCATACCGTTTGAAGAAGACTACGTGACTTGAAAGGATTATTTTTCATCGATTGAGACAGCGAATGCGGATGCGAATGGCGACGTACTGAAATCCTGTATTAAGCCACATGAGCGTCTTCAAATTGATGCGGCGAGGCGAGAGATAAAATTTTATAATGGGGAAAAAAAACAGCAAAAAAAAACAAACAAACAAAACCAAACCCAAAACTTTTGATGAGTCGCCATGACTACGGCGATACTAGAGATGGATTTCTACACCGTCGGCCGCGCATTATCAGAGTGAGGGGGAAGGCATCACCATAAGTTTAAATCACAAGATAAAGAAAAGACATGATTGCCATCTCAATATTGACAAAGACCGTAAATATGTGCCCCAGCGTCCTTCCTGAATGATAATATAAAACATTCATGTTTGGCGCGAAGGATACACCTGCACAACATTGAAACCATCATAAAAACAAACAAAACATGAACACTTCGATTTCTCTCCCAATGTTATTAACGACGAGTTTCTAGTGGTGCCAGAGATTCTAGAAGTGCTCAAATTGCTTTACATATACATAAAGGACACCAATACCCATCTTCCACCCCCCCCCCCCCTTTTTTTTGGTTTCAAACGAAAGCGACTGGTGTTGGAGAAGGATACCACACTGTGTGCAATAATGAGAAATTTTACAAGGAGGATTTTACGTACTTTTGTACTGTGTTTGTCAGGACAATGTAGGCGATAGTCTGTGTCGTATTTCAATTTAAAAAAACAAACAACAAAAGTGAGCACAAGTATCGATAGAATGATGCTCATAGGAAAAAAAAAAAACACTTTAAAAAGCTACTCATGTTGAGACGGTGTTATAAAGTGTTATACCAGGAAGTGTGAAGTAGTGAGAGATTTCACGAGGAGGATTTTTTCTGAACAATGTCCGTCTCGATAATTAAGACGGTAGTCTGAGAAAAAATAGTGAGAGAATTATCGTACTACATCCTTCAATATGATTAATTCGGTAGTCTGCGAGATAATTATTTTGATAAAGAATTAATAGTGAGCACGCTTAACGATATACGATTATAGCAATAACACTAGTACTGAAAAGGTGCTTTAAATATTATACCAGAGAGTGCAAAATAGTCAGAGAATTTACAAGGGTCAAATTAATGTTAGTGCCAATAAGGCGGTAGTCTGCGATCTATTTCTATATAAAAAAAAATACATTGTAGATTGATCACGCCTCACGATAGAATAACGCTCGTAGCAATAACAGTGGGGGGCTCAGCCTGTGAAACTTCTCAGGCTATCTTTAGTCTCTGGTAGCACAATGTACAAGATGTATGATTTAAAAAACAACAACAACAACAACAACAAATCCTCAGTGATGCTTAGCAATCTGAGACCAATGCAGCATTATCGCCCCTTTACAAGAAGTACGTGCATACACGTGAGACATATGACATTCAAACACTACCCCGAGGCAGGCTGATCTGATTACAATGCTATTAATTAACTATTATAATAGTTCTAGAGTGAGTGCAGTTGCGTAACTTGATTGGAAATCGTGAGTAGCTGCTCGGGGTTTGGGTGAATAATACCGAAAAGTGCAACTGATTCTAAGGGTTTTATTAGGAGAACATAATTAAACCGTGAAAAAAAGGTCACATTTTCAACAAAAGGATGCTATGGTGTTTCTGCTTTGAACGCGACTCATGTACACAAAGTGCAATACTTTAATTTTTGTGAGTGGACATTCGTGTTCATTCACCTTAGAGTTCAGTTGAGTCGGTTTAACACCCAAACTCAGCACTACATAGATACTATATTGTGGACGAAAAAAAATTAACCGCGCCGCCCATACAACTTAGGTGGCTACGTACTTCTGGGCAGATATTGATTTTAAACAAAAGCGCCGATATCTCTCGAGTCAGCTTGACTTTCGCACACCAGGGCAACCACCTCACAAACGTGTCCCTTTCTGTTTTCGCAAGGCTGACAAATTTAAAATGCCAAATGTCAATCTAAAAGGGACATAAAATCGATGGGTATTTTAACCGCAGAGTCATCAGAAACATGTTGCTTCATGCCATGCTCGTGTCGAGGTCTCATTAAAATTAAATTAAAACGATGGACAGCTAGCAAAGCCATTAGAAGAAATTAATTTTTAGGACACGTCATACATTAAATATGACATTGATCGACTCGGGGGGGGGGGGGGGGGGGGGAGAAAAAAAAAAAAAAAAAAAAAAAGTACCCTACAGAGTCCTGGCTTTAGAACACAGAGGAGGGGGGGGGGGGGGGGGGGGGGGAGTAATAAAAGAAAACAAAAAAGACATAGAGCCAATGAGTACAAAGGAAAGCAGTTACCAGTTTTGCGGCTGTTTGTAATAAGGCTTTATGTCTAGTGAAGACATATGGTCTTACTGGTGTATATGTTGATATTGAGTTGGTTTAACGTCCAACATCAGCACTATATAGTCTATATTGTGGACGGGCCCCAAGACGGACGTCTGACAATTTTATGTGCTGCCACACCCGAGACAGGGCGGGGATACCATTATAAAATATTATAAAATGTACACATAGACAAATACAAAAACACACACACACACATTCACAACCAAACCAACATCATACCTGAAATAGTAGTTCTTTGGAATTTTCTACATTTTTAAAGGTCTATCGTCTTTTTCTTTACGATTTGCAAGCACTGATTATTTTGTTACCAGCTCGCATCCCAATTTAGCCGCTTCATAACCGTTTTATTGCCATTGGACTACGGTTTGGGCATAAGTCGTTTTCACTATTTGAGATAATCAATAAAAAAATGTTTTATCTTCCTTAATTCTGCCTTATATTCGACACAAGTTTCAAAAACCTATTAGCCCGTTTTTAATCTGAAAGTGTAGTTGAGATAGATCTCCACTACACCTTTACAACGATACATTATTTGCATTTTGTTTGGCATTGTCTGCCTTAGGCCACAACCGTTGGAAATGACGATTATAAATATCACCACCGCTAATGATACATGCAAAAAAAAAAACAACAGCACCAGCAACAACATTAACAACAACAATAAAACAGCAGCTACCGATTGGATTTCTGATTTCACCAAAACTAGACCAAGGGGTCGTCCGCCCAAGAGATCGCCCAAAAAAATTCTGGACCTTTGTGGTGTCCCTCTTCTAACAGCGGAAGAGAGAACAAGAGACAAGACCTAGTGAAGACTGGATGTAGTTCGCTAAACGGCAAGGGGTCGTAGATACCTGGGCCATGAATTCATTCATTCAAGTAAGTCAAGTATGATATTGATTCTCACCTTAGTCTTGGGCGCGTTGCGGCGGAAGAACGCCTTGCCCAAGAGATCGTCCAACAACATTCTGGACCTTTGTTGTGTCCCTCTTCTAACAGCGGAAGAGAGAACAAGAGACAGGACCTAGTGAAGACTGGGTGTAGTTCGCTAAACGGCAAGGGGTCGTAGATACCTGGGCCATGAATTCATTCCTTCAAGTAAGTCAAGTATGATTCTCACCTTAGTCTTGGGCGCATTGCGGCGGAAGAACGCCTTGCCCAAGAGATTGTCCAACAACATTCTGGACCTTTGTGGTGTCCCTCTTCTTACAGCGAATAAGAGAACAAGAGACAAGGCAAAGTGAAGACAGGGTGAAGTTCATTCAAGTACGTCAAGTATGGTGCTCACCTTAGTCTTGAGCGCGTTGCGGCGGAAGAACGCCTTGCACGACTCGCAGCTGATGGCATCGAAGTTGTAGCCGAGGGCGCGGTCACCGCACACGCCGCAGAAGAGGACGGTGCCATCCCTGGGTTTGGGCCGCCGCTTCTGCTCCCTTTTGCCGCCGGACTTGCCGCCGTTGCTTCCGCTGATGCTGCTGCACGAGTCAGAAGGGTCGGTGGCCGACTGAGGGTGGATGGAAGGAAACACAGAGAGATGGTTATTTAAACATTATGCTGATGTGTGAGTTAAAGAGTTAGGGTTTATACATAGATATATAACTACCGCCACGCTGTGACGTCACCGAGCAATCTAGTGGTGTTTATATATCTCTATGGGTTTATATAATTATGCGGCATGTCAGCGCAGTAACGGCTCCACTCAGTCTACTGTGACCATTGGAGGAAATACAAGAGATGGATTATTAAGCTGGAGTGTGAGTTAGGGTTAGAGTTTGAATCCAATGATCCCAACTGAATCATTTTTAAAAACTAAATAAGCGTAAGGCGGCATATCATATTGAGTCACCAAAGTTTAAGTTCTCCACAGTGGTTTGTTAAACCGTGACTACCAACTTTTTGTCTATTTACGGAAAATGTTCATCAATGCTGTATTTACGTGACATCAGCATAGTAACTGCAACATTTTGCTCATGACAGTCTTTGCAACGGTGACTACCCCAATTGTTGCTTTGAGTTAAGTTGGTTTCTAAACGTCCAACGCCATCACTAAACAGGCTATATTGTGGCCAGACATCAAGTCTGAAGTATGACAATTCCTTGTGCTGCCATTCAAAAAAACAGTTCAGGGATACTTGGACTCCTGGTTTAACCTCTCACATTATACTAACTAGCGTAAAGCGGCATGGCAAATTAGGCCCCAACAGTAACTGTTAAGTCCTTGACAGATGTTTACAGAACCCTGGCCAACCTACTTTTCTTTAAACTGAAAGCCCGCAAATTTACATAAAATAGGAATCACTGTGTATTTATGGCACAATAACGGCTATATCATTATGCCCATGACTTCTTAGACAGTTAATAGAGAGAACTGGTTGAACAACAAGGGTATACTATTGTGGACGTAACCAAAGATTAACGTCATACAATTTTACGCGTTGGCCATACAGAAATTGATTACCCGGGCTCCTGTCTCACATAATACAAACACCAACACACAAAGGCGACGAAATGACGAAATCAGACATTGCCTAATCACCAACATTAGACGTTAACAAACCAACCGACCGAGCCCACGCAGCTGATATTGCAATGAAAAAAAGGAAAAGGGGCTGAAATGGGAAGAGATTTATAAATTTGTCGACTTTTTTCTCCTCAACACCCCATGCATTATTGTTGCTTTAAAGTGGTTGTTTATCCATATTAACTTATGTTTCTTCACAATCAATTAATTGTGATTATATTCCTTTATAGGTGTTCAAATCGCATGTGCTGGCAGCTAGATCATTGAGAACACTAGGACGAGCTTTACCATGAGTGCAGTGACCATAACACTTCTGCACAGTCAGAAAATACTGTAGATTAACTTAACACATGGATTTTTCGCACTGGTTTAAAACCCCTTGTTAATCTGATGCAATATATTCCACATAGCTTTCTTTCAAAATCGATTATTTGTTTTTGTTGTTATTTGTATTTTTTTCCGATTGTCTGTTGTTTTGTTGTGGGGTTTTTAAGGGGGAATGGGAACGAGCTGGCTTAGATGGTAGAGCACTGGGCTACGGTCCGGGAGGTCCCTGATTCGATCCAATGAGCGGGAAAAAATGGTACGATTCCAATGATCGGTAAAAAAAATGTTAGCACGATTTTGTTCCCATAGCGGTTGCATCGGTGTCAGTATAATGTGAGCTGTTGAGACGCAATTCCTGGTATACTGTGGTACGTACAATTGTCGGATCCTAGTCTTGGGAACCCATCCGCCACGTATACTAGTTGTTAATGTGTTATGTTAAGAAATCAACCAGTTGATCTGTCGCCGTATAGGGTACCTCAGGGGAACCCAGGAGACCCAGATCTCTATCTCTCTCTCTCTCACACACACACATTCTCTTTCACCCTCTCTCTCTCTCTCTCTCTCTCTCCTCTCTCTCGCAGAGGCCAAACCATTCGATTTAGTTAGTTGAAACACCGGAATCGTAAAAAACAAAACATGCAGAGGCCAAACCATTCGATTTAGTTAGTTGAAACACCGGAATCGTAAAAAACAAAACAAAAAACCTATCACCAAAAAAAAAAAATGCTACTAGTACATACAAGCGTGCAAAATCATAGCATTTCTTCTATCGTTTAGAAAAATTGTATCTTATGTGTTTTTTTTTTCTTGCTTAGTTTCTCTAAAAAAAAATAAACACGCTGGAAATAAAAAACGAAATCTATGTAAATAGCCGTTTGCTCTCCTTATGGTGAATAGGCCGCGGGGTAAGCAAATTTACCACCCGCGCCAGAAACATGAAAGATTTTAAGCTCACGTTCTAAAGACAACCACAAGCATAGTAATGTAATATTCAAAAAAGAAAATAGAAGGAAAAGAAAAAAAAGCAACAAAAACTGCCATTTCTTTAAAGTGGAAATTGGAAATTCGTAAACAGAGTTCCAGTATTGAGCAATCGCCGTATTATTTCTCATGTACAGGGCAAAATGGTTTAGTGCATTCAAGACTACGCGGTGTGTATGGTATCATGAACCGATAATTTCGTTGTTCATGCGGTTTTTCTTTATTTGTAGCGAATCAACATCGAGGTACCTAAGGTTTAGCTTTATTTAAAGTTACTTAATTAAACATGTATGTATTTGCAGCTCACACGTACAAACACATTTTTGGAAATGTTTAAATGATTCACATTGACAACGCCC
Source organism: Elysia chlorotica (assembly GCA_003991915.1). NCBI lineage: Eukaryota > Metazoa > Mollusca > Gastropoda > Plakobranchidae > Elysia > Elysia chlorotica. Next base: position 13,894 of record RQTK01000051.1, on the reverse strand, counting down.
ACTTTTTCAACACTAAGCAGAATGAAGTTAACTAAACAAAACAAAAAAAAGTCAATTAGAAAATAGAAACTTTAAAATGAGTGCGCCACGAACATGGTAAAATCCCTCTATGGAATTGACTTCCACCTTTTCTCGTCACGCTCTTCCCTTCCATCCACTAGTCTGCGGATATATACAAATACAATAGACCGAGAGAAAAAGAGAAAGAAAGAGAGAGAAAGAAAGAGAGAGAGAGAGAGAGAGAGAGAGAGAGAGAGAGAGAGAGAGAGAGAGAGAGAGAGAGAGAGAGGAGAGAGAGAGAGAGAGAGAGAGAGAGAGAGAGAGAGAGAGAGAGAGAGAGATGAAAGGACTACCGCGCCCCCCTCCAAAGTTCAGAACGAGAAGAGGAAAATTACAACGCCTGGCGTTCAAATCAATGGGGAAGAAAGATCTAGGGAGAAAGAGAGAGAGAGAGAGAGAGAGAGAGAGAGAGAGAGAGAGAGAGAGAGAGAGAGAGAGCAAGCGAGAAAGATATATATAGAGAGGGGTAGATTTTCATTAAGCTGTAAAGCTTAACATTTGCGCAAAAAGTTAAGTCTTTCCATAGGATTAGGAAAAAACAATATTAATTCATACCACAATGATAAAATACCGTAATAACCAAAGTCTGCGTTGACCTTTACATCTAAAAGCACTGGCTAATCCAGAGTCTCCCAAATCATTCCAACAACAACAACAAAATGTAAAAGTAAGTAATCTCGTCCAAAAGAAACTGGCAGCATGGTATAAAATAAGTTATTATTTAAAGACCTGGAAACATTGAATCTACACCACCACCGCATTTACAGCGAATATTTCTGTTGGGAAAGAAAGACAGGATTAACATAATTAAAAGTGAGTAAATCCTGGTCAACATATATATTCTATCCTTTTAACAACTTAATGTTAGTAACTTCCTGATAGTAATACCATTCGCCAATTACTTGACTCAGACAGAGCTAAAATTCTAGAACATAGTTGTTATGTATAATAAATTCGTTGTTACAACAACAAAAAAAGAAAAAGATATGAAGTCGTTATAAATAATGAAATCAAGTTGTTAAAAATAATTGAGGAAGTCATATAACAAGCTCAAAGTACCACGTCATTTGTGTTTGACTTGAGAAAAGAGTGACAAAGAAGGAAAAAGAAATACATACAGAGAGTGAGAGTTTCAGTTATATAAGGGGTGTACCATAAGAGTGTGCCATAAGAGGTGATATCAGGGCAAGAGTGAGAGAGAAAGTGTACGTGTGTATGATAGAGAGAGAGGGAAAAGAGAGAGAGAGGGAAAAGAGAGAGAGGGAGAGAGAGAGAGAGAGAGAGAGAGAGAGAGAGAGATGAGTTGGTTTAACGTCCAACGTCAGCACTATAAAAGAATCCTTGTGGACGGGCCCCAAGACTGACGTCTGGCAATTTTATGCGCTTCCCTACACGAGACAGAGCGGGGATACCATGACTTCTGTCTCAGTCGGTCACATGACACTGACCCAACCAGTTACAGGGGACGAAATTGGACAAATATATCGGCCGATCGCGGGATTCGAACCGGCGACCTCCTGATCTGAAGGCTAGAACGCCCCCCAGAGAAAGACAGAGACTTGAATGAGAGAAGAGACAGAGAGAGAGAGAGAGAGAGAGAGAGAGAGAAACAGACAGACAGACAGACAGACAGACAGACAGACAGATAGGTAGACAGAAAGATAGAGAGTTGAGAGAGAGTGGAGACAGAAAAACAGAGAAATATAAAGACAGAGAAAGATAGACAGAGTTTGATCAACAAATTATCTAGAACAATCTAAGATCACTTGTTCTTCCGACGAACTACTATATTGGCAAAGGAACATCTCTATAGGCTTGTCACTTAACCAAAATATGGCAAAAGGTGAATGCCATCTGTTCACAAGTGCCCTAGAATTTACATTAGGCTACGAAGTTCATAAATTGTGTATTGCGCAAAAGCGCAAAGGAATATCAAATTCATAATCAGCTTGCTGTCTTAACGATGGCTACAAAGCTAGGATAATGGAAGGTATAAGGGAGGTCACTTAAAATTATATAGGATTCCAATTCTTATGCCCCTTTCATGTTTTTCTTTTGTGAAGGGCAAAAAGAAAAATAGTCAAAAAATGATAACGATGATAATAATGAGGATGATTACCATGATAGTGATGATGATGATGATGATGATGATGATGATGATGATGATGATGATGATGATGATGATGATGATGATGATGATGATGATGATGGTGATGAAATTGATAATGATCATGATAGTGATGATGATGATGATGATGATGATGATGATGATGATGATGATGGTGTTGATGATGATGATAATGATGATGATGATGATGGTGATGATGATGATGATGATGATGATGATGATGATGAAGATGATGACGATGGTGATGACGGTGATGATGATGATGATGATGATGATGATGATGGTGATGATGATGATGATGATATAATTTGAGAGAGAGACAGAGAGAAAGAGAGGGAGACATAGAGAGAAATGGAGAGAACAGGGGAGAGTCAAAAGAGATTGTTGATGGGTTAGTGGAGAGAAGCTGAACAACACGATTCTGTCTCTGGGGCATCGTGCTGGCGATCAATACAAATAGACGCACTGCACCAGATAAAAACACGGCCCAAATGGAACAAAATGAGAGTCGAGGGACCTTACCTACAAATAATCATTGCTGCAAGTCAACGAAAACTCTAGCAAAATTGATTTCTTACATATACACTTTGGTGCAACAAAATCAGATAAAGTAAAGGTAATTGCAGCAAGGAAAACTCAAGCAAAATTGATTTCTTAAACCCTGGGGGCAACACAATCAGATAAAGTAAAGGTACATTCGAAAGATCTAGGGAAGTCGTGAAGCCACCGAGGAGAGTCAAATCTAGTGTTTCAAGTTAGTATATAATTTAAGATTCCGATTTCTAAATATGTTGAACTTGAGTATTAATACGACTTAATTTGACGTTTAACACAAACAATTAGAAGTAAATGCTATTAGAAGAAGAAGAAGAAGAAGAAGAAGAAGAAGAAGAAGAAGAAGAAGAAGAAGAAGAAGAAGAAGAAGAAGAAGAAGAAGAAGAAGAAGAAGAAGAAGAAGAAGAAGAAGAAGA
>RQTK01000050.1:874040-1001307 GCA_003991915.1 Elysia chlorotica | reverse complement strand
TGTACACATGACCCCTCGTCTTGTATGAGAGGTGGCGAGACAAAAGAACTGGTAGTAGTTCTTTAAACTTCTTCCAAGCTGTCTTCACACGTGTTGTGGTTGCAAGGTCACAGCCACCAGCTGCCGAGAGCATATCTCCCAGGTAGCAGAAAGAAGCTACGACATCCAGCTTGTCGGATCCCACCTGGACTTCACTCTGTGGTCTGCCATCGATTGGTCTCGCAGTTCCCTGGCATCTACTGCACTTGAAATCTGAGTCCTTCGTCAGGCGTTTCAGCCCGCTGCATTTCTTGTGTACCCACTTCTTGCAGCCTTTGCAGAAAATGCTGTTGCTACCTACACCAGTGCAGCAGACAGCACAGGGGAACTCGCCTGAGTTCTGGAGAAGATCCAGGTTATTACCGCAGATCATGATCTTGGTCTTCCTTGCATTCACTCTCAGACCCTTTTCCTCCATACCTTCCTTCCACGTCAACAGCCTACTGACACATTCCTCAAGTGACTCCGCTATGATGACTAGTTCGTCAGCATAAATGTCTTCCCAGGGGACACCAGTTCGGAATTCACTAGTAAGGGCTTCAAGTTCTACGATAAACAGCAGTGGTCTGAGTACAGAACCTTGGTGTACTCCAACTTTCACCTCTAACTCTTCACTGTAACCGTCATCTACCCGGACCTGACTCCGTGCATTTGCATACATGCCCTGGACCAGACGCACATTCCACTCCTCTACACCAAGTTTCCTCAGTGCCCACCAGATGACTTTCCTAGGGACTCGATCGAATGCTTTCTCCAGGTCCACAAAAGCCATGTAAAGTCTTTTGTTGGCTGCTAGGTATTTCTCCTGCAGTTGTCTGACAACGAAGATTGCATCTGTTGTGCCCCTGCCTGGGACGAAGCCAAACTGGGACTCGTCGATCGACACCACCTGTCTAATGAGGCTGTCCACAATTCTCTCTAAGACTTTCATGACCTGCTCCGTCAGCTTGAGTCCACGGTAGTTGCCCCTATCCAATGCATCCCCTTTGCCCTTGTACAGGCAGACAATGAAACTCTGCTCCCAGTCGGAGGGGACTTTTCCATCGCGGATGATAGCATCTGCGAGGTCATGGATCATGGAGGCGCCGGTGTCACCTGCTGCCTTTATCATCTCTACCACTATGCCTGATGGGCCCGCTGCTTTGCCTGACTTCATCTGTGAGATGGCCTTCTTTACCATGTCAATGGTGATTGGGTTTGACGGACCTTCCACAGGTGGTTCATCAGATAGATGGTCTGGATCCCAGTCAAACTCAACGTTCAGGAGCCTTTCATAGTGTTCTAGCCATGCCTTCTGCTTTGATTCAACACTCATGGACATCTCGCCTGCATCATTCTTCACGGGTTTGTCACCCACAACGTCTGCGTTCTCTTTTCGCATCTGGTTGGCAAGTCGGAAGACTTCTGAAGACTTGGGATCAATGTTCTGGTAGACCACCTTGTCGGCTTCATAACGAGCATGATGCACTACGTGTCTGGCGGTGCGCTTGGCCGCGTCGTATTCTGCCCTTGTGCCTTTACCAGTCTTCCATGCCTTGAAAGCTTGACGCTTAGTTGTAATTGCCTTATCAACATCCTCATTCCACCACCAGGTCTCTCTGCGCCAACGGTGGGGCCGAGTTGTGCCGCATACCTCTTCAGTTGTCTTGAGCAAGCCTGTCTTGAGGTTGTTCCATATGTCCTCAGTGGTAGCATCGGCATCATTTATAGATGCACTGACATGTTCCTTGAAGGTCTTCTGGAACTGGCTGCTTGTTTGTGGATCCTTCAGCTTCCAAATTTTCAGCCTTGGGGCAAACTTGCGCTTGGTCTTCGGCGGTATGTCAATTCTCATGTCACAGACAAGGAGTTGATGTTGCAGGGCGACTTCCTCTCCAGGTATCACTTTCACGTCTGTCACAAGTTTGCGCATGTTCCTGCGATATAGGATGAAGTCTATCTGTGTAGCTGCGTTTCCTGACTTGTATGTGACGAGATGACTGTCACGCTTCTTGAAACATGTGTTTCCGAGAAGTAGGTCATGTGCTAGAGCATACTCCAATATTCTCTCTCCTTCTACATCTGGTTCAAGCCTGCCATACCCCATTCCACCATGCACTTCCCTGTATCCCGTGCCAACACTGCCTACGTGACCGTTCCAATCTCCGCATAGAATAAGGATTTCGGATCCTGGTATCTTGACAGTTACAGCTCGCAGCTGATCAAAGAACTGATCTTTAATCTCCTCACATAGACCACTCTGTGGCGCATACACTGACAGGATGGTACACACACACCGGCCGACGATGAGTTTCACTAAGATGATTCTGTCTGAGATTCGCTGTACCTCAAAGACCTTCTCGATCCACTTTTCAGCCACCAACACTCCTACTCCTGCTGTTCCTTTGTCGTTTCCTGACCAGTAAAGCTTGTACCTGGTGTTCTTGCCCTTGATTGTGCGGCAGCCGCCCCCGCGGTATCTGGTCTCCTGGATGCAGCAGATGTCCACTTTCCTGCGCGATGATGTTTCCACTACTTCACACACTCTTCCTCTCCTTAAACCATTTGCTGGAACTAATGGTTAAGTAACTTTTTTTCTGGATTAAAAATATTGAACTTGCAGGGATAAAAAAAAGCAGGTTGTAGGACAAATGAGATTCATCATTATAAATCTAGCCTATTATTTCTTGATGCAGAGAAGAAGCCACAAAAATGCAATAAATCAAAGTCAGCAAAACCACAATGCAAAATCTAATTTGGCTTAAAATACCATATCCAGTGAGCATTGGCAAGCACAATAATTGTTAAATCATATTAACAGGTCGCTAATTCCTCCTGGTGAATAAATATGAGCTTTAACGTTTTATCTTTCAATAACTAATAAAGTTATCATAGAGCAAAAAAATTGCCAAGCAAAATGAATTAAAATATAATCGTGCATAATAATGAGCATCCCTGTTCCCTGCCACACAAACAATCTTATTCTTACTTCTTCACAATTGCTCTGATAATCAGCCTGGAGCTCAACAGTGAGATTGTTCCTCTGTTTGACCACCTTTTCGATCAGTTCACTGGAAGGAGAGAAATTCAATTTCTGTCTAAGTATAAATACATCATAAAAATGTTACATATGAAAATTACAAAACAAGTATGTTTGATAGATAGATAGCAAGATAGATAGAGAGATAGATAGATTTGATAGATAGATAGATAGATAGATAGAAAGATAGATAGATAGATAGATAGATAGATAGATAGATAGATAGATAGATAGATAGAGAGAGAGAGAGAGAGAGAGAGAGAGAGAGAGAGAGAGAGAGAGAGAGAGAGAGAGAGAGAAAGAGAGAATGGAGAAAGGGGGGGGGGGGGGGGGTGTTCTTTCCTTATTTACAAATGTTCCTTCATATTTTATGGGAAAATAGTGTTTTTTAGGTGTTTTTTTTTTTAAGAAACCCTAATTTAAACAATAATTGGCTGGGTTGATAAAAAAAAAAACAACAGAAAATTGCTTTCTTTAATGCACAGCTTCCTCAAATTTCATTCTATCTAGACAACAGCTTCTCATCACAAAGATCTTACCTGATATCAGTTAGAATTCTCCTTGCTTCCAAAAGTGTGTCTCTTTTCATGCGACCAAAGGGCATAAAGTCTTCATTCAAACCGACTTTCTTGATAGATGCCTCAAGCATGGTCACACTACTCTGTTAAATACGAATGTGTAAGAATTGCTTGCTTTTAAGCATATTTAAACATTTATTCCTAACTTAATTAATTCCAGAAACTACAAACATATACATTACAGAAAATAATTTTGAGGTTTATCTGAAGTGGATTCCCCTGTAGGCAGTATTCTGTGTGTTTTGAACATGTTAGCACATGTTAGCCAGCAATCCGGAAAATTACCATAATAAATTGATCTGCTGTAAAACCAGAGAAATATTCAAACATTGAAAATTACTCCTAAATCAAGTAAAGAATAATGTTTCTGGGCAATGATTCTTTTTCCAGGATAGAATTTCATTTTAAAATCTTAATAATGTAAACTAGTAAAGTCTACCTACCACCTCAGACAATAAATCAAACAAAGGTTCCGGTAACTTAGAGGGGATGGAAGACTCAAAGTGAAAATCAACTTTGTGTTGCTTGTGTTGCTTCTGCGGTTTGGCCATCAGACGATACTTCTTAGGATGGTTTTTGAACCTGAAAAAATGAAATAAGAATAGTTTTTAACCAAGGAGGAAAACAAAAGGTTATATAGTCATCAACATCGGAAATGAAACACTTTACATTTGAAATTCCTATGCTTTCAGATATCATTAACAAAATATGTAAGGCAACTAGGATGAATCAGACACAAATCTTTGATATAAGTTCAAGCAAGAGTCCTCGAAACATAGAAAAAACACTCGATATTTACTTGTACATTTTAAATATTTCTGGTTCTCATTTTAATCAACCTGCATTTGATGCTTCTTAATACACTATACATAACTCAAAAAGTCTCAATTCCGACTAATGCTTGATTCACCCTGATTGCCTACATCCATGAGTACATGGTCTTATAACAAAAATCCCTCAACATATTGTTGAATTCATCCACCCTGAGCTTTCATGCACATTTGATCTTATTTTCTACAAAATTATGTGACATATTTAACAAGCAATTTGAACAAAACATAGAAATCTCACTCTGCTGTTTGGTTCCAATCATTGCCAGTTTTTGACTTGTAAATCTTGCAGAATTCTTTGGCCGCCTCTGCTAAGGTCTGGAAAGGTGTGTGCTGGTACTGACCCCTATCACCAATCCTCCCCCAGCGAGTGAACAAGATAAACAACTTCTTTGCAGTGTGTCGCACAATCTACAAAAAACAAAAAAATTTACGATAACATTTGGACAAAGTTGAAGGAAGTTGAAAGGAAATACAGGCAGAATGTTTTACCTCATTATATTTATACCATTATATTGGAGTTATTTAAGAATCCAAAGTTCTTGTAAATTTTTTCAATGAAATTTTTTACTTCAGTAGGACAAAAGGAATTGAATGTAAAATATGCCTTGCACTTACCTGTAACTTGTAAAAGTTGTACATGCCCCAAGTTCCACAGGTAACATCCACTTTGCTGAGTGTAACACTGTAAGGAATGTTGCTCTCACTCTTTGCCACCTCCCTTTTTGGATAAAAAATGAGGAACATAATTACATTCTAAAGTTAATACAGTTTGACCTGCAATATTGGGAAAATATACATAATTGGTTCCAAGTCTACAGAATGTAAAAAAAAGAGAGAAAAAAAAAATATGTTTCACCGAAATAGTAGGTTCTTAAATCAGGGACCACTATATCAGCAATTAAAATTACCATGAACAGTTTTTGGAATTTAGTTGGACAGTTGTTTTTTTTTATATTATGAGGGACTGCAATCATTACTGAGTTTGTTTTACATTGCTTGAGATAAAAAGCTGAAACCTTACCCTGATTTCTTTATTTCACAGTTGGTATCGACCTGAGGGGAATTGTCAGAATCAGCCATAACACCTGCTGCAGCATCCAGTTTGGTAAGCATGGCTTCCTCGTCTGCCTTTATGTCTGGTTTTGTCTTGCCTGGCACACACTCATCAACGTTAAAGGGTTCTGGACTCTAATTGTGGGATGAAAGTATAGGATTGTTTCTTTAACTATTTTCTTTTTGTTCTTGTGTGTTCTTTTCTCAAACCATGATGGCTTTGCTAACTTAAAGACCTCCAAAAAATCATATAATTAACTAATTTATGAGATAGGAAACTTTTTAAAACTGCCAGTATAGTAATGATGGCACACTTGTGGTGTAAGTGAGTCAAGGGGCAAAAATGAGTTTACTAATAAAATTAACAAACTAAGAGATAGCAGATATATTCAATTATTCTGTACAAGCAACAATACATTTGGGTCTATTTTAATTGATTATCACATAAATGTAACAACAGACTTGCCCTTCCCCTGATCAATTTAATGAGTACATTATCAAAACCTTAGTGAACTGCTGTTCATGCATAATTAAAAAGAGGTACCATTTAACACAATCATATCTCTTTAAGACAAGACTTTAATATCTCACCATAACAAAAGGCTTCTCAACCTGCAAGCCTAACTTTTGGAACTGTCTGAAAGTCTTCTCAGCGTTGTGCTTTCTCGCCATGTCCACTGGAGTCTCTCCGGCTCTGTTCTTGACTTCGAAGGATGCGCCTGCTTTGCACAATAAGTAAATAATCTCCTCATTGTCAAAAGATGCGCCAGCCAAGGGACACACGGCATGGTGCAGAGCTGTCCAGCCTTTGGAGTCAGCCTTTGATAAATCAATTGAGCTTGTCTTGGGCACACTGACGTAGACTCCTGGATTTCAAATGATCATAAACAATACCAAAAAAATATACGACATACTGGAAAGTTTTATACAACATAATGCAACATTAAAATGGTGTTAAGCATACAAGGCTGAACTCCAGCATGTAGTCTACTGGTGAAAAATTCTAACTCAAGACCCTGCTCACAGCCAGTTATTTCCTGTTCAGAGCCGGAAGTAAAGCAGAAAAGCTTTATAATTATGTGTCTAAACAGGCACATATTATCAATCAATTTATTTATTTTTGCAATCTTGACAATTTATCTATAGGCCCATTTTTTTTCTCCTTTCAATATTTTGTTGGTCTCAGAAAGTTGAACTAGGTCTAAAAAAAAAAAAACATTGAAAAAAAAATTCTGCTTAAGATAAATGCCATTAGAATACAGAATCTTTAATCAAGACATTTCTCAATATATAGTATTAATTAGATTACATAAGTAAATAATATTATCAAATTAGTGTTATAGTGTTATGATATTCTTGAACTAATTAATACACAATACATACTTTCTTTGGTTATTTGAGAGACATGACGTGTCAAAGTCAGTTTCATGGTGCCAGAGGGCAGTTTTGGCTTCTCCTCATCAATAGCTTGACTCGGTATTTTGTCCATCTCCTCATCCACAACATCAGTGTCATGATCACTGTCCTCTCCTCCTCCATCATCATCATCTTCATCCTCCTCCATTGGTTCAGAGGCATCATCCTCGGGTTCATCATCTGGTAAAAAATGGACAGGAAACATTTTTAACTGTTGAGTTAAATTAAGTTAATCTTTATAGGAAGCACTATCTATATAAATATTTCTGTTCCCGTTTCAAATTGAATGGTCATAAAATAGTGGTTTCCCAAATGATATCAGCGTTGCGACAAGTTCTTAAGCATATATTGTAAAATTAAGCAAGCACAATGGAGGTACCTTCAGTTTTAACATTTAAAACAATTAATTTCTATAATGTTGTCATGCTCTTTGGTGAAATTGATCTTAAAATAATAAATAAAATGCATTTGGGGAATATCAAGCTGTTACAGCTTATTCATAAAAATAATTTTTCCATAAATATTAATCATAATCAATAACTTCAGCACAAAAATGTTCAGAATGATGATTTATATACATAATAACTTAATAATAATTGATTTCTGATGTCTGTTAAAATTGGGTTTAAAGTCCCTAAAAATAAATTCATAAATAAGACCTGCTTCAGGCATCATATTAAAATTATGTACCTAAAGTATGATATTTTCCAAAGGAACTAACTAACCTTCCAATTCAACAGAATCTTCATTCTCCTCTGTGTGTTTTGACAGAGACACCTGATCGTCTTCATCATCCTCTTCGACACCATCCAAAAGATTATCTGGATTGTCCTCGGCTGGCGGATCAAAGTTGATCGTCATGACCTGAGAAGGAAATATTTTCAATGCCAATGAACATTGCAAACTACATATCTCAACAGAAGAAAACATAGATAAGCACCATGACCATCTAAGAGGTAGGAAGATGCAACAATCTTAGAGAAAAGTATTTGTTCAAAGACCTCCCTCAGGTTGGCTATCTTTCAATCTCAGAAAACAGCAAGTCACTAGTTCCTCAACTCAACAAAGTCACATGGCATACATGTATGCAGTGAAATAGACTTTTTTGCTTGCCTGAGCAACCTTGCCCCCTTACTCTTAGTCTTAGGGAGTGTAACAGATGAGATTGTTGTGGTAATTATATTTCACTAGCTAAACACTTTTTGCAGACTATGAAGTCAATTTGGTTAAACGTATGCATTTCATTGTTTCTGGGTCATGTCTTCCTCCAACCCATGTTGCTATGTGGCTGGATGGGCAGGAAAAGATAAAAAATAATAAAAATATTTCTTCTCATATAAAGCTCATCAATGTTATATCCCTTTTATTACGTTTGCCCTTCTAATATTAACATATGCTGCTATCCCCTTTGACAAATTTTTCAACTTTGCATTAAAAAAATGTTTTAAAAAAATTTTTAAACTATGGCTACTTAGTATTACTAACCTGGCGAGATTGCCCGCTGGACAATTGAGGCTTGAGAGATTTTTGCTCCTGCATAAAACCACTAACGCCTTCATACTCAGGGTTTAGGAGGACTCTTACCATCATAATGTCGTTCTGGAGAGAAAGGATATGACAGCATTGTAAATAAATACTTGGAAATAATATCACTTCAGCCTAATTTTTTGTGAAATTTGAGGAAATGAGGGTGTTCAAAAAGTACAATGCTACCATGGTAGTGTAGAGATCTGATTTTCTGATTTTGTAATATGAAATTTGGCAGCATTGAAGGAAATGGATTAGATTACATTCAGACATGCAAGGAAATGTGACTAAATGTTTGGCGCTCTAGAAAAAACTGTTGGAAGTTGCAAAGCATGTAATAAAGTAAATGAAGACCTTTTCCACCCACCTTTTAAAGGTAATAATAACACAGTTTATTTATTTAGAGGAGTGGCCAATATTTGTAGGTGTGTGTCCTATCGCCCTATCAGATTTTGTAACAAATTTGGGGTACATAAATGGTTTAGACACAGTAAAATTTAAAAACATTAAAAGGTCAACTGTATTACATCGGTGGGTTGTTTTTTTTAATGTAAATATTATTGTTCAAATAACGATCCTCATTCCACATTACCATCTGGATCGCATGCATCATCGGTGTGACACCATCACCATCAGGGAAATTAGGACTGGCCCCTTTCTGCAGCATGAACTTTACAAGACCAAAGTTGTAGTTGCGGATGGCAAAGATGAGCGGACTAGTGAGGCTTTGACCAGCTTGCGTAGCATCAAAGAAATCCGGCTGAGGGATGGAGATTTGGGCACCCAGCAAAAGTGGGTCAGGCAGAGGGTGATCATACAGAGTGTCTAGAGAAACACCACCCTGGTCAATGAGGATATCCATCCACTCTCTGAAAATTTGGAAAGAGATATTTTTTTTATTTCCACATGGAAGAAAATAAAAATCCAATTAGACTCAAATATGTCATTCTTCACAAGAAAAAAACTAATCCAAATGCCATTTGCCTTAGATTTGTACGGAAGGTTGTGCTGGACTGTAACGCATTGTACTATAAGTTGATCTATTCATTTCCTCACCCTTTTTAGGTGCGTAACTTTTGGGTAGCGGATTGACTAGATGTATGTACATTATCTTGTTTGTTTGCATAACGATTGTATTTCAAGCCTAAGAATTTAGTTGTGAGTTTTGCTTACTGTACACAGCCCGTCTCGAACCTCCGGCTTAGTTCTAGAATAGTAATGACCTCGTCACCTCTTGTTTACCTTTTTTAACTTTTTAAAGTTGAAAATGCCTAATAATTTTTTTTTGTAATGTAGAGCTAGTTCTCAAATTTTCAATTATTTCAATACATATGAAACATCTGTTGAATTAATGATAATAATGAGACATGCTGCAAACCGAAGTGTAAGGTTAAATCTAGTCAAAGCAGAAAAACTAAATTTCAGCTGCACCAAGCAACATTTTCTCCAAAAGATCAAAAAGTTAATGGAACACATTGATTTGGGGGTACAGCACTCTTCTTGATTCCATGAAGATGTAATTGAGGCTGACATAGCTGGTTACTAACTACGTTGCAAATATTACAATATACACTTATCTGATTGGATACAAGAAATTTTTTTAAGTTAATAATGCTCCTTGGACATTAGCTTTATTGTTGTCTGCCTCTCTTTCATATCCAAACTCTGAAGAACGCAGAAAAATCAACGAAGTCCAGGGGAGAGAGAATTGCTGAATTTTTTTTAAACAATCTACCTTCTAAATATTTATTTTGATAATTACATGACCAGATCATCTTAAGCTTTCTGAAAATGAAAAATAAGTCAATAGCTCTCAGACCTAAATATATCACAGCCATTGATATAGACACTTCTATAAAAAAAATAATCATAAATTTATCGTAGATAAGTCTATTACAAAATGGATTACTGATAAGAAGATATTACTTGACTTCAGGAAGCTTGAAATGGTCAGATATCCAGCTGTAGTCCCACATGAATGCAGCCATTATGTTTCTATTCCTCTTGTCTTTCACTTTAGGGTTAAAATCTCTGTCATAGTCTGCAAGAGAATATTTGAGTAATAATTTTGTACGATAGCAATGTTGGCTAACTTTCAATTTTTATAAGCGTACTTTGTAACAAAACAACAACAACAAAAAACAGTCTTTTCTTTATATCATAATAATCATCACACTTGAAATTGAGACCTTCTCACGCAAGCTGGTCCTTTTTACTGCATGTGAATTGGCTGATTGTTTTCAAAGTTGCGATTTTAAATAATGGCACATAATTTCCTCAACCACTTGATTAGTCAATTTTATTCAAAAAGACTGTAGAGAAATCCAAACAACCCTTTCCCCTGGTCCACTACCCTTTATGATGTTGAAGTTTACTCGCACAACAAGCCTAAGTTTTGATCTTTTGGACTTTGATAATTCTGCAGATCCTATTGATTTTTTTAAACTTTACATTACAGACTCTTTCATGGTCTTGGCTGCTGAACAAATGAACCTCTGTGCTTCCCAAACTAGGGGAGCCCACAACATCTTTCAAATCTGTCACAGCAGATGACATTTCAAAATACTTCTACGCATCCACAAACTCCCTAGCTGTGTATTTTACTAGTCCTCAGACCCTTTACTTCCTTTTCCTGCAGGGGAAGACGTCTTTAAAAAATGTCTTTAAAAATTTTTTAAAATGTAGCAAAATCAAATACAAGTCCAAAATACTTGGATTTTTTTTTTTTTTTTTTTTTGTTCAGAGAGCAAAAGCCATATTTCACCAACATGTTGTATATCAAAAAAAAGTTTATCCATTTCATTAAAAAAATGATATTTTTTAAAATTCATTTTTATCTTTTATGGTTCAGATGTTATTAAAGATGTTAAAGATCTAAGTGTTAAAAAACTTCTGAGTTATGCACCTTACACTGGGAATTGGTGACAATAGAAATGTCTGTGTGCTAGTAAACTATGGGTTAAGATCAATATAAAATGAAAATCTACAGTACGAACCAATCAGAAACTTGGCAAGCTTTACTGGTTGGTGTCTCAGTGCGGCATACATCAGTGGTGTGACCCCATGTTTGTCGCTCTCTCCCACAGGAATTCTTTTCTCCAAAAGGGCAGACGCAACCTGAATAATCAAAATTATATTTGAGGGAAAAGCTTCTATTTTTTTCATTTTCAAAGATTACATAATTATAAGTTCATGGTAAGCACATTTAATAGATCTGGTTGGTATGGTATGATTTTAATTATACATGCAGTCCACTACAGTACTGAGTAGATTCAAAAATCTTCATTGTATCAGATAAGCATCTTTTCAAGATCAACCTTTCATCAAGGAAATGCTACTAAACTAAAAATAAGTTCCAGACCCTATGCATCTATTGCTCTGACAAAAATGTCACACTTTTAATTCTTGAGCTTAGATCAGCAAAATCAGAAGCAGACAATGCTCTGTGAAGGAACTCAGGGAGAATGCAAATTAAAAAAAAAATTATAGATGATAAATGTAACACAATACTTTAAGGAGGTTGAAGGACAGAAACTCTTTTTTGTTTTTTAATATACACTCTCCCATCTAAATAGCCTGGACGCCTTTGAGAGAGAGAAAAATGTATGTCATCAAGAAAAAGATTTCATTGTAGAAATAATAATTTAAAAAATTCTTTAATCCTGTACCAAGTTGACACTTTGCCAGATTATAATAATATATGAAAATGAAATCTCGTTAACACTTTTAGAAAGGACAAAAAAAATATCATGTAGTACCTTCAATTGCAGGTCAGGATTGGTGCGGCTTGTCTTATTAGCAAGCACGTGAAAAAGGTTTTGACCTTCTTTGTTCTTGTCATGAAGCCTATTGATGTCAGGAATCCGTCTTATGAGTCTCAAAGCCAAATAAAATTTGCTCAAATTCAAAGCAGCCTGTCAAAATAGGAACAAGAATTAAATTTACCAATCATTAAACAAGTAACGTTAAAAAAAAAAAATTATAATTCCAAATGCAATACTCCTCTTGCAAAAAGATGTTTCCAACATACATAAATGTGTCTATAAACCTTTAGTAGACAAAATTGTAAACTTAAGTATGTTTTTAAAAGTTTTGAATCTTATTTTGTTGTTTTTATGCGGTTGAAAAGGTTGTGTTACTTATATCCCTTTTCCCTTTCATAAAATATATACTGAAGATTTACTTACAGCTGCATTACTGAGACGTGCGAAAGCAGGTATAAATCAGATTCTTTCTTTTTTTAAGCCAGTTTTTCCTAAGTCTAATTTTTTGTACAATGTTCACACTATCAATGCCATTAGTTGACATAATTGTTACTTATAAGATTTATTTTTTTTGGTCTAATGAAAATTGAAAGTTATTAGGCAAGGGGGCTACATCGCTACATTTTACTGTACAGACTTTAAAAGAGTTGGCTGCAGCATCTTTTTAAAAAGGCTTCATATCTTTACAAATCTAACTTACTTACTCGTAAAGATAATGTAACTAGTTTTAAAGCGTAGTCTGTGTATAATTCTATTAATATTCATTGTGGTGTCTCACTATTATTGTAATGTAATTTCTTTTGAAGATGTCACATTCAACATTATATTTTCGATGTAACACACATTGACTGAATAAATTTGAATTTGAATTTGAATTTAACAACTGAAATCGACTATGAAAAAAAATGTTCACAAACCTCCACAGCTTCCATTGGTATGCCCAGTCCATCCAAAAGCATGTGCGCCACTCCAGTGAGGTCTTTTTTGACAGCTCCCTTAAGAAGAGAAAAGATACTTTGGATAAATGTTCTGTAGTTTTCAATTTCAGTGAGCAAAGAATAAGTGGATAATTAGAATAAATACCAGAGAGAGACTCAGTGGAAGATAAAGCTCTATTTTATGAAATATTTCTTGCTGTCTTAAATGCACTCCTTTTAAAGAAAATTACACAAATCAATTATTGCAGAAAATGAAAGAGGCTATCTCTTTCGAAATATGAAAATGCTGTTCAGTTCTGCAGGCTTGTCATTGCTCCCTCAGAGAAAATGGTTATAACAACAATAACAACAACAACAACAACAACAACAACAACAACAACAACAATAATAATGATGAATTATTATTATTATTATTTAATAATAATAATAATAATAATAAAAATAATAATAATAATAATAATAATAATAATAATAAAAATATGAAAGCACAATAACACCAACAATAACAATGATGACGATAGTGCTTTTTTTTTCAGGGAGGGGATGCTTTGGGTTCATTTCGTGCCCTCTCACAAAAGTTTCAGCACAATCAAAGCCATGATTAATACTATCTAACACTCACATCTTCAAAAAAAAAAAGAAAATGAGTCTGAAAATCGATTGAAGAACAGGCATTATAAAAATCAACGAGAAGCAAGTCTTTACCTCAAAGATAGTCATTGTTTCTCCTGGATAGTGAATAGGCTGCCTCAGTTTCCACTGGAGCTTGGGTCTCCAGTTCAGCACAGGACGCTTTTTCTTTTTCCCCTCCTCGGTGTCCTGTTTTGTGGGATCTTCTGTGCGAGGAAGGCTCACAACAATTGGGAACTTGCGACTAGCATTACGCTGCATGAGCATAATAGCACAGCTGAAATAAATTTATTACACAAAACAACATATAATTAATATGCACTGAAAAGAACAACTCTTGGCAATAAAATATATAGAATGGCTAGATAACAAATTCCAAAACGCTATACATTTTAAGGTCGAGGACCAATTAAGACAAAGGGGTAATTTATGATCTTTTATAGATAACATATGAATCAAAGTTTGGTTTGGTTTGGTTGGGTTTTAACGTCCAACGTCAGCAACTATAGGCTATATCGTGGACGGGCCCCAAGACGGACGTCTGACAATTTTATGTGCTGCCCCACACGAGACAGGGTGGGGATACCATGACTCCTGTCTCAGCCGGTCACATTATACTGACACCGACCCAACCAGTAGGGATTGCAACAGCCAGGATTCGAACTCGGGACCTTTTGCGTCGGAAGCCGATGTTCTACCCCTGGGCCACCGCGCCCCCCTATGAATCAAAGAACCAGGTGTATTTTAACATAGAAAGCATAAGACTGAGAGTAGTTAAACTCGATTTGGATCAAACAAGTTATTATTATTAGTAGTAGTAGTATTAGTATTAGTGGTAGTGGTAGTGGTAGTGGTAGTGGTAGTAGTAGTAGTAGTAGTAGTAGTAGTAGTAGTAGTAGTAGTAGTAGTAGTAGTAGTAGTAGTAGTAGTAGTAGTAGTAGTAGTAGTAGTAATAGTAGTAAAAAAAATATGATACAGAAAAGAAGACCAACAACTATAGAAGCTTTAACAGACGGAGCTAGACCTAGGGACCAAATAAAGATGCAAAAAACTGAAGGAATAAGGTGAAAATAGGTTAAAAAGGGACAAACACAAACCTAGGTCTAACTAAAGACAAACAGATAAGACAAATAAACAAAGACACACTTTTAGACAAATGACATGGACGGGGATCGAACCCGCACCTTCTACTCGGCACCCATCGCCTTGCCAAGGCGAAGACCAGTGTGCTTAACCACTCTGCCATCGGCTTTCACAAAAATGAAAGCTCCTAAAAGAGGGCTTTACACAAGGCTTGACTTGACTGAGAAATCGTACTTTGCAGAGTAAGACCTGTCCAAGTTTTTATTACAGAACGTGAACAAACTAGTTTCTATATGAACAAACTAGTTTCTTTATAGGATCCCGAAGTATTCATGTTAGCCAGAATAAATAATAGAATTATGATACAGAGAAACAGGCCAACAACTATAGAGGCTTTAACAGACGGAGCTAGACCTAGGGACCAAATAATGATGCGAGCGACTGAGGGAATAAGGTGAAAATAGGTTAGAAAGGGTAGTAGTAGTAGTAGTAGTAGTAGTAGTAGTAGTAGTAGTAGTAGTAGTAGTAGTAGTAGTAGTAGTAGTAGTAGTAGTAGTAGTAGTAGTAATATTATCCTTTTCTCTGAGTTCTTTGTCCTAAGCTGAGGTTGGTTATTGTTTCATTATATATTTATTATAAACTTTCAAATACCTGTCATATCCTCCATAGATTGCCATATTGAGTGGGGTGTTTCCTCTAGACTCTCTAGCTTCAAGGTTGGCGCCTCTCTGAAAGTACACAAAACAAGATGAAATTTAGCTGTCTACTTGTCTACCTGCACCTACACACTAAAACAATCTCTAAACCCCCACCCCTCTTCAAACCCTCTTTAGCATTCCAATGCTCCTTTGTAAGTTGGAATACCAAACTCGGTGTTTATCTGCAACCAGTACTTTTGTATCGATTCAGTCTAGTTTCAGCTTTAAACTGTTTAGTATGTACTTGGCAGTGTGCAGTGAACAAATTAGGCGTATTAAATGAATACTTTTTTTATCGTAATTACATGTTGCAATAGATATTAAGGAAGACAATTGACAGTTGAAAACAAATTATCATATATTCTAAAGCTTGTATATAATAATGATTTTAAAAAAGAGGGTGAAACAAATGAACTGATAATAAATAGAGAACTTGGAGCTGAGACGGACTGTTCCAATTTGCTTCATGCTTAGTGAATTTTTATATAAAAAATGAAGTCTACACAAAAAAGAAAAGCAAAATTTTTTAATAATTATGATTTCCATAATTATCATTTCAATGTGGGTTTGGTTCTTTTTTTTTTTTTTTCTACTTTCATTAACAATTAGACAAGAGAATTACAAAGTACATCCATGACTGTATAGTGCACAAACCTGCAGGAGATGCATGCAGCAAATAGTAGCCCCTGAGCTTGCTGCATACAGAAGTGGTGTGTACCCATTTTTGTTTGGTTCATCTAAACGTTGATCACGCATCATGGATGTCAACAGGCTGCACAGCTCAATAGGATCAGTTCTGTGACACAAATAGTTTTGGGAGATACATGAAACTCAAGAAAATAGGCCATCAACCAAAAGTTGTGTCTTTATTTACAAAAAAATCGTTATTCCTGATAATGTTTTCCACTTTCTATTCACAATAATCAACGTTTTAAATAATACATTCATCACCTATCTATTGATTAATTTGGACAAAATGCTTTTAGCTTGCAAAAAGACAAAAAAAAATGCCATTTCAAAATGATTCATGTCATAATACACTACTCTTCGCTTGAGACATAGATGTAAGTTTATTTTAGTCTTTAACAAAAATTAAAAACTTTTTAAAAAGTGGCAAAAATTACCCATTTTTGTTCACAGCCATATGTAGTGGCATGTTGAGGTCATTGTCTTTGGCCATCATGTCAGCTCCACTTTGAAGCAAGAACTCCTCTAAGCTGGTGGATGTGTCAGAATGGCCTTTGTTGCAGGAAACAGCCAAGTGCAAGGGAGTGTTGCCATTGGTGTCTACACTGTTTATGTTTGCTCCCTTTTGCAGCAACAACTGCAGCATTGCGATTGTTTCATCTTCGTGCACTGTGTGAAGATATTGATTGCATATTTTTTAATATTGTCACACCATTAAACTTGACATTTACATCTCAGTTTACTGTTTGTGCTAATATTTTCAGAGATAATTTGGTATGATAATTGATAAAGAAAAACTGTCCATTCAGTTCATTCATACTCTTATAAAAAGGCAGGAATATTTAACAGCAACAGTGTCAATGTCAATGCTGTTGTTTTTTCTTCTAATACTCCTACTACCATAACAGATTTTAATTGCTGAATCTATAGGTTACGATAGCTAATTAAAATATATCTTGGACTTAAGAGTCAGCCTAAAATCTGATTCAACTACATACCACTATTTTGGTTAAATATAATTTTTTCTAATTTATTTTACACATCTTGATGGTTAAAATCTTCCAAAGAAATCACTTAAAGAAAACAGGTTTGCTAAAGTTCTGCCTATCTCCAAAGCTCTGTTTACTTATCAAAACTTTCCAGGGCTCCCAACACATATCCACCTTGCTTCTTCACTGTTTAGACTATGCTCTTTAAAAGCTATTCAAGCTTTGGTTATTTTGACACACCAATAAATAGGAGAGACCTATCTTTGCAATCAATGATTATTGCTGTTTAATAAATTTTATCTGGGTTATATCATTCTAATGTCTGCACAAACATGACAAATATTTTTTGCTGGATATATAACACAAGATACACAAACATGAAAAATATTTTTGGCCGGATAAATAACAGAGGATATTTAATTCAGTCTTTCCATATTTAGCAGGGGCCAAAATAATAACCAACTATGGTCATAAACTTTATTAGATGCACACTTCATTAAAACTTGATTGTTTCAACACCTTGATATGTTGCAAGTGCTCTCACTATTATACTTAAGTTACCCAATATGCTATTTTTGGAATATAATTATTACCACATTTCGGTCTCTTTCCATCGTTTCAATACAACCTTTCATGCTCCAGCCTGTCTCTCTAAAATGTTAACATGGTCAATGGGGAAAAATATTAACCGTAGCTAGATCTAGTACTATTGTGTTCCTAATGCTAAATTTATTAACTTTTATGAAGAATAAAGAAAGAGCTATTCAATAGTACTTGCCTCGATTTGTAACCATCAAATGTAGCGGAGTGGACAGGTTGTCACTTCGTTGACGTGTTACTTCTGCTTTGTGCTCGATTAGCATACGCATGATCCCAAGGGACCCACGGCTGAAAGTGACATAGGTATACATTGTTGAATTTTATGTGTGCCATCTTATAACAATAGGTGTTTTGAAAAGCCTTTTATAAACAAGAAGCAGTTTCAATTTATTATTTTATGTTTTTTTCTTTAATTATGTTCTTTGTATAAAACAGGAAAAAAGTTGTATTTATCTTTAACATTAGGATACTCTAATATCATTGGTGTAAATAAAACAGAATTAATGAGAGAACTTACCTTGTTGCAAATAGCAAAGGAGTGTCTTTGTAGTAGCCACGGTTTACATCAACATTTGGATCAGCTCCATTTTCCAGCTGAAAATTGAATTTAATAGTTGATTATTCTATCCTAGTATTTAACTTGTTTTTAAAAAGAAATACTGGTTATAATTATAATAAATAAATAAATAGACGTTGCCTTTCCTCTTTCTCATTTCCGACATTATTTTTACCTTTTCAACCTTCACACGAACATAATTTATGGATACAAAAATTGATACCTCTATTTTTACCTTTTCAACCTTCACACGAACATAATTTATGGATACAAAAATTGATACCTCTATTTTTACCTTTTCAACCTTCGCACGAACATAATTTATGGATACAAAAATTGATACCTCTAATTTTTCCCAAGGTGGTCATGTCTGTGTGTGCGTGTGACTGTGCCTAGCTAGGCAAAATAATTACGAATATCTCTTATCTTGCGAAAGGAAGAACTGAGTGGGCCAGCGCTTGACAGCAAAAATTGTTTTTAAGTCTATATCAGTCTAACGGGTCGCCTAAAAGTAAACTGGATTCTTGGAAACAAGCTGTCTGCCTGGCAGGCTGGCACTAGAAAACAAAGCCAGGGGATTCCTTAATGGATTGGCGGCGGCAGAAGCATATTGCCGCTATAGTATTACCAAAGAGTGTTAAATAGTGACAGGTTTCACGTAGAAGATTTTGTGTATGTGGGTCGGGATAATTGACTTATGACAGTTGCTTCCTTCTTTACACCTTAGTAAAAACAATATGCGAAGATTATTTATCGCCTTAATCATTATAAAGAAATAGAGCTGTTTTTGTGAAACATCTCACAAAATCTTTTGTGTCTGGTATTACACTATTTACCACATTTTTATTGAAAAGAGACGTGTGTGAATGAGCAATCTACAAGTTGGTTATAGGCTCGGCCTATCCCGGTGCAACAAATGATCCGAGGTACTTATGATACATTAAAAACATGAATGGGCCCGGTAAACGGCTGGGTTACCAGGGTGTCATTGATGATAATGGCTGCAAGCAATGAGCGATTTGCAGGACACCCGACAGAATACCATCAAATACATATTTTTTCAACCATGATACGGACGGGCATACTCGTATCATACGTACAGGTTGGCAGCTATGTGGATGTACTAAATAGTTCTCTTCTCATCAAAAATACACTGAGCTGTTATTTGCCATTATCTATAAACATTTTAAAAATTTATAATTTAAACATAATATAATATATATGATATCACATTTTCACTGACTTTAAGACATAGGTACATACCAAAATCTGGACAATCTTTTCTTTGGAACCCTCCACAGCAAGAACCAATGGTGTTTTATTATCCTTATCTTTTTGGTTGGGATTGGCATTGAAACGAAACAAGATACTCATGCCAGCCCCAATGTTGCTCTCCTCGTTTTCAACATTCACTAGCATGTGCAAGGCAGACATCTTACCTATAAATAAAAAAAGAGATATATTCTGTTTCAAGCTTGTAAGATATTATTTTGAATTCTATCTGTCGACGTTTAGAGAAAAATATAATGTGAAGAAGCCTAGATACAAAATGAGGTTCCCCAAAAGGTTACCCTTTCCAGAAGTATGAATTTTTTAGACCACAGGCATTTTTTTTATTTTTCATTAATATATTATAGAAACTAGATGTTATTTTTTCCTCATAAGCTGTATTATGGCCTATTAGTGATTTTGTTACTAACTAGTATTGGAGTAGAAAATCAGTGGTTTCTAATGGTTAAGGTTTTTTCTGTTGCATTATCGTAAAAAAGAACTCAGTATTACTTAGTGAAATCCAGTCGACAAAATAAAGGTCTTAATCAAATACTCATTGTAAAAAGTCAGCTCCTATTAGAAAAGGAGACAGAAAAATGTTAAACTTGCACCATGCACTATATTCTTAAATAATATAAAAACTTGCTTGAAATGTAATCAAACACAAAGACTAGTACTAAAGCCATAAATAGAGAAACTTTGACACACTACTCAAACAATATGACATGACAACATGCATCGTGTTAAGGACAGATAACAAAATATTGTATTATTGGTAGTGGTATCTATAAGGCACTATCATTCAATAAATCATAATATACTTATAAACAATGATGCAAAAACAATATTTGTCAGAATCCTAATTTGCTCTTTTCACATACACATTTTTATATTATTTATGCTTAACACATTAATATATAAATATGTAGATTACATAGATCTAGATCTAGCCAAACTTCAGTTGACCCATATATGTTAAGTTAAAATTAACAAAAACCAAAATAAAATGAAGACATCCACAGTTTATTTTGTTGTACATACGGCATATTTGATGAAAAAATAAAATAAGGAGCCACTATGTCTTTTATGCAGCAGTTGTGTTTCTTATGATATTAGCTTCTATCATATTTATTCTTTCCAACCCTAATCGCATGTCAAGGTTCGTACCTTTCCACTTGTGTTGTGGGTTGGCTTTGGCTTTTTAAATAGCCAAAATGGATATTTGAAAAAAGATACTTACATTTTTTTATTTTTTTTTAAGGATTTTAATTTTAATTATTTAAAAAAAAACAGCAATTGAGGTGATATTTTAAACCATTACCCAACTCTATGTCCTCCCCTCCCCCAAACCCCCCAAAAAATAAAAATAATAATAACTCCAAAAATAACATGTAATTAAGATTAATGGAAACTTTGGTTACAACTGAGACCTGAGTATCTGTTAACTTTAATCATAAAACTGTTGGTCAGCCATACATTTGTTATCTTATGACAGAAACTGAAACCACTTAAAACATGTACCCTGAAAGCAAACATAGCCTAGGTCCCATGTATCAGTAGTTCTACACATTGTCAAGCATAGAAGGAAATGATGGTTTAATATACATTTCACACACACACACACACACACAAAAGGGGAGGGGCGGGGGGGTGATATAATGTGAAAAATGTGTAGGAAGAAGGTCCGAGTAAAAACAAAAATACCAATAGCAACCCACCTTCAGGAGCATAATGGGGCTCTGGTTCATCTGGCATGTTCTTTGGACCAACTACTGCATTCACATCCGACTCGGTGAATGTTAAAAGAGCTTCAATAAACTCTCTGGCATACTGTGCCTTTTCAGCATCCTCTTTCTTATTGGCCTGAAAGATCATATAACACCAAAATAATTTTCTGAAAAATAGGTATATATTTTTACCCAATATCAATTTTCCAAAATTTAAGTCAGTAAATATTACTTTTTTGGAATAAACTGAAAAAATGTATATCTTTTTGTTTTCTTCCTAATTGAGTACTGGTAGAATTATAACTAGTTTTATTTGGTGGATATGAAATTAGGCACAAAGTATTATTGCCCTATTTACAAAAGTTTACCTTATAGGTTCTATAAACCTGGCATGCTCTGAGGAAAGGCGTAAATCCAACAAAGTCTCTCTCTTTGGCCATTGCCTTGAGAACCATGATCTGAGATTGTGTTGATGTTTCCTTCTTGGATTTTGTTACACTTCCACCATCGCCTTTAGCATCAACAGCGGCTTGACTGTCACTCGAAGCATGATTCTCAGCCTTATCTCCTGTAAAGAAATATGGTCGTTTTCCTTAATGTGATACCATGTGAGAGGATCTTACCCACATTGTGTCAATTTACAGACGTTGTACATCCTATGTTGTGTGACAAGAGGCCCACATACACTATGTGTCCTTGAATTCCAGAGTTTCTTGTAAGGGTTTTAAAATCATCCAATGTATCTCATGGTTTTAACTGCGAAAAAGAAGCACTGAAAGCGAAGCAATTTAAAATCTGCTATAGGGTAATCAAATTCATTCCAATTTATTATGAAGCCCTGTCACGGCAATCATAAATTCTAAATAGTATAAAACAGTTTTAAGAAAGTCTCAATGTTAGATCCGCTAAATGCCCATTTATGGAGGTGCCAAGCTAATTTCTCAGTTGATTCTAAGTTTAAAGGAATATGAGAAAAAAATCTTATACAGAAATGTCTGATGTGACGCGTAACACTTTAATTTTGTGAAAATGAAGTTGAACAAAATTGTGTTTTTAGCTTTTTCTTTGGTACATAAAGCAAAAATAGCTAGATCAATGTGTATTGTTTTATTAATAGATTTTTGTCAAATAATGAGATTTTTGGCAATTGACATATGTGACATTTCACATCAGACATTCCTCCAGATCAACATGAAAATGGTATTTACAAGAAAAGAAAATGCTGTAATATGTTCCCAATCATATTTTACTGAAGTCCTAATCTTCATGATAGAAACCATTAAAAATTAATGCATTCCTCAGGCACATGTTGACCTCTGGCCATATGTACAACACTCACCGTCACTTTTTTGCCCAGATGCATCACCTTCGACTGACTCTTTAGATCCCTTTTTGTCCTCCAATTGGTCTATGTTATTGACTTTCCCATTTTCTTTAATAGTATGGGAACCATCTTCATTAGTAGCTTTATAGCGGATCTGCAACAATTAAAAAACATGAAGGTATGATTATGGCACAATTTGAAGTCCTCTTAAAAACCCTTCATGGCTATTCTTTGTCTGTATCCTGTTGACTATTTACCTTTTTTTTGTGCTTGCATAGGGGAAAAAAATAGAAAGAAAGAAAGAGACATCATAATGATGATATTTACAAGTTACCCTCATACACAGAATAATTTTTACCTAGGCATATACATGTAACTTTGAGAAAACCACTGTGAGCTAACAAAAAAAGAGTTAAATTACAAAACACATTGGGTGTCTTGTAGTGATGTTTTCACCTCCCCACATTTAATATAAATATGTTTCCTGTTTTTTTCAGTTTGAATGCTGTGAATAGAGAAACCCACCAGGTCAAATTTTTTAAATACTGGGTTTTTTTAATGAAGCAGCATAGTATTCTAATTACCACAGCATCGCCATGTTGCTAACATTATGGTCTATCTTAAAGTTAGACTACAATAACACTGACTCTCCTTAAGAATCTTTGAAGAATTACCAATCTATGAGTTTTATATCGAGAAAAGGGCCAAAATAAATCTGATCCACCACAATAATTTGTTTTATACCGAGAAAAATGGGCTGATCCACATGCTAAAAATCTTCATTTTAAAATGACCAGTATTAAACAAAACAAAAACAGAAAATCGAAAGTTTCTTTTTTTATTCTAAAAACTACTCATTTGGTGACCACTGAAATGATTATAAGCAGAACCTGAATTTTTGGGTATTTTTTTCACAGTGGTTAGAAGAAAGCTTTTAGTGAAAATAATTTTAAAAAATGTTTGCACTTTGTGGGATTAGAACCCTCAGAAATCAATGGTTAACTCTTAGTTGACAAGTTTGGACAAAAACTAATAAGCCAGTTGAGAAAACCAGTTTTTGAAGTATCCATCCCTCCGCTTCACATGTAATGACTGTCCACACCAAACATTTCATGATTATCATTTTTAGCTGTTTATTGATGTCTTCATCCATCCACACATTCTTAAGGTCTATCATTCTTTTCTTAGACATTGCAATCCTAGTGTGAATATCTGTAGCACAGTCAGCATTGCCTGCTTTTATTGAGCCAAGATATTGGAAGTTTTCAACACATTCTAATTACAGATTATTAACATGTCCTTTAATTTCAGGAAGGGTGTTTATACTTACATGCCCTGCTAAGATGTGCAACATGGGAGTGAGGTTGGTAGTACAACACTGCTCTGCCATAAGGTGAAGAACCGTTTTCTCTGCAGAATTTTTGTCAGGGGAAACTGTGCCTCCGTTTTCCACAAGGAACTGAACTAATTCCACGTTCACCTGATATTAGAAAATAGGAACCAACATATTATCAACAAGATTCCCTATTGAAAAAAAAATTCATAAGCTCAAAAAGAAAAGAAAACAATAAATGAGGGACCAGCAGCAGATTAATAAAAAAAAAATGTAAACTATGGATTGACTTTCTTTATGTATCATTTGGATTACCCTGGTCTACCTTCTTTGAAGGGAAAAACGACTGTGCTTGCAGCTCTGTCAATTCCAAAATATTAAAAAGGAATCTGATCAGCTCAGGTAACTTTGAGTGTGAAGAATGGGGTAATTTGCACAGGTAATTCAAGAAAGAGACACAAGTGGCCCAGCAGAATGTTCATTTTTGTCCCAGTACATTATTTTTAATACCTGTTCAATTGCTAACATAGTGGGTGTTTTCCCTTCATTTGTTAGCAGAGTTGGGTCACATCCTGCAGCAATTAGAATTTCTGCAATCCTAACGCTTATCTTCATGGCCTCCTTGTCAACTGTGCGATTCTGAAAATAATTTGAAAAATTGTTATTTCAGAGTTTCCATAATAATTTTGAAAAATTAAACTAAGTTCCAATGGTGACAAAGAGAAATAGATAGGGAACTTAAGTTTCAGTGATAGAAGAAAAAACATAAAATCTTATTGGGCAAAATTAAGGAAAATTGTGTTTCAAAAAGAAGACAAAAAAATTCTATTAAGACAATCAACTTTCCATATTTTGGTTAAAGAAAGATTCCTCAGCTGTTACCCTTTATCTAATGGGAGAGAGCAGCAATCTCTTTCTCTAAGTTAAATGTCTCCTAGAGGATTTCAAAACTGATAAGCTTAAAATAAGAAGAAAAGATAATGTTTTTTTTTTGTTGTTTTTTTTTACATAGACCATTTCAACTTACTTGCAACAAGGTTTATAGCATTAAGATAACATTAAATGTCTGGAAAGAGAATATGAGACAGGATGATGAGAGGAGAAAGAAAAAGACAATACACAGACCATCTTACCCAAGAGGAACCTTTCACCTTGATATCATTAGCTGCTAAATGATGAAGCTGAAAATACACATAACACAAATTATACATTTAATAGAACAACAAAAAAACAACTTTTTTTTTACCATAAAAATAGCTTATTTGTGGTTTTAAGTATACACCACTTGCTATATTGCCCCATGAGGGAAAAAAATTACTGAAACGTATTTGGCACAGCTCTTGATTTATTGCAATATGTTACATCTTCATTATTATAACTTTATAAGAAGTACTGTTATCAATAATTTTGTTACTATTAGT
Organism: Elysia chlorotica; assembly: GCA_003991915.1. Classification (NCBI taxonomy): domain Eukaryota; kingdom Metazoa; phylum Mollusca; class Gastropoda; family Plakobranchidae; genus Elysia; species Elysia chlorotica. The sequence goes on along the minus strand of RQTK01000050.1, from coordinate 975,820 downwards.
AATGACTATTCTATATACAACAGTCGCTTGTACCTACTCTATGTATCCTGTTACTGTTATAATTCACACAAAAAAGATAATAAAAATTTTTTTTTTTTTTTAAATCCTACAATAAAACAGAGATCTTGCTGATTCCATGCTAGTCTTTTTGCGCTTGTACAGCCAGATATTGGATTTTTTCAACCAGCAGAAGTAGCCATTTCTCTAATCCATTTTTTTTGTCTCCTGAATTGAGAGGCAACACTGCACTGGCTTCCCCCTCTCTCTTATATTTTTTATATTTTTGTCTCTTATGCTTGTGCATAGTCTGTAGGCTCAATAACATCATCATCATCATCTGTCAGCGTCATCGGTTACGATGGTTGTTGCCTCACTTGATGCTCTGTCCACAATATGACGCCATCTGTTCCTGTCCTGACTGTCATAGGTGATGTTTTGCAAATTAAGGCCCAAACTCTTCTTGATGTTTTCAATGTATTATGTTATACTTAATAACATACTCACAGCATTATATCCATTGACATCTTTGATGGTGGGGTCAGCTTTGAAGTTTTGGATAAGGCTCCTGATCTGACTGTCAAGCCCTGGGACCAAGCAGCTCTTACAGGCAGTGCTGGCCAGAGTGATACCTTTACACAAAAACAAAAACAAAGCAAAAAGATTATTGTTTTAGAGGGAGAAAGGTACCAAATAGTGCCTCAAGGATTTTTATAAAATGTAAAGCTTTTGTTTTACTATTTACATGCACTGGGTTGTTAAAATTCCATTAGTTTACTACACTTTTATCACCAATCAGATGTGCCTAACATAACAGTTCTCTTCAAGACTATGTAACTTCTTCCACAAACTTTATTATCCATAAATACATCATAATGATAATCAGTGTCACTTCGAATTTTTTTTTTTATTGTAACAACAATTATTGGGTCAAGAACGAAAAAAGTAAGCAGCCAATCGAATTTAAAGAGATCTAAAAACAATGTTGTACTCATAATATTCACATTAGTTATTTTGATAGCAATAAATACAGATATTTTAAGAACAAATCTGAATCTAGGAAATGCTGACAATCTTTTGACATATTAAAATTGTTTAATACCTATTGTGTATAAGTTATATTATAACAAGTTGCTTCATCACTTACCATCATCTGTCTTGAAATCAATGCTGACATCCTTATGGTGAAAGAGCATTTCAACCAAGCCATTGTTGCCTTTCAGAAAAGCAATGCTTATAGGAGTTGTCTGGAAAAAAAAAAGAAAAAAGAAAAATGTATTAAATACAGCACTTTAATTTATTTTTATGTTAATCCATTCAATTTCATGACTGATGAATGGGGTGAGTATAAACATGCATATCAAGCTAGTCGTATTAAAGTTTTAACATTATGACAATGGTAATATCATCATGCATTGCCTGCTCTTCTTTGTTATAAAGCATTCTACCAACACTCGCACAGTACAGAACACAGCTATCTTTCTTAGCCACAGGCCAAGATCAAAAGCTAAATAGCTCTACAAGCTCGGCACAGATCTCCCTACCTGTCAAGTCATATCAATGAGGTCTCGAGTAGGTTTCCAAGCTAGCCTCAATTTGTCAGAATACCAGCCATTTTAAGAGTATACCTCTCAGCAATACAATAAACCTTTAGAAAAATAATTATATAAAAGATAAAGGTTATTCAGGAGTAAAGCTTTCACTTACCTGCCAAATGTTAGGTTCATCTGGTTTGGCCCCTGCATCTTTAATAAGCAGCTTAAGACAGAAGTACCAGCCATATGCCGCTGCGTAGTGCACCAAGGTATTGTTGGATGAGTCTAACCTGTTTGGGTCCGCTCCCAGATACAGAAGATATGACGCAACATTGGCACTGCCGTTCATAATGGCATGTGTCAAAGCTGATCGCTTGAATTTATCTGCACAAAATGTTTGGAGAAAACAGAACATCTTGAAAAATAAAATAAATCCTATTAAAATGCTCCATTTTTTACAAATATCTATTCGTGCCATTCTCTCATTATTATTTTTTAATAACAGACATAACAGTAGTAGTGTATATTACATATACATCTACAATTCTTATACCCAAAATAGTAGTAAAATAATTGATGGAAAGAGTTGGTGATAAAACTTAAGTATTTAAGTCTGATCGTTTAAAAAAAAACCTCTTGCGGGAATTTGTGATTTCGCCTGTAAATCTTTCTTAAATGGTAGTGATTTATTTAATATTATGAAAACCGACCAAGGCCTAATTATGATGTTCTTTAAAAGATTAAATCTACTTGTTTTTGTCCACATTTCTATTCCATAAGGGTAACGTGAAAACTGATTACCGCAGCTTTAATTAGCTTGCAATAAAAAAAATAAAGGATTGAGAGGGATTATGGAAAAAACGTAAGCATTTCATTGATTTTCAATTTTTTCTTTTCACAGCACAATGCCATTCCATACATTAACCCTACATAAACCCTGAATATGCCTTGATCCAATCCAAACCCAAATCCTTAAGATGATAGCAGCCAATTGTATGAATCCAGAAATACAGTTTATCACAGAAATCTTGCACTTATGCATGGCTTATGTGACCTTAAAAAATATGCACCAAACATACAATTTTGGTAAAGTAAATTCAATACCCTTTTGTAATGTATAACTCTTATGCTTCTAAGCAAGGAAAAGATTTACATATAAAGACGTGATTGGGTCTTTTTCAAACCGCTTAAGGCAGAATTGGGGTGAAAAAAAAATCCCCAGCCCTTGAAGAGATACCAACCTAAAATTTCCACAGCAGCTCCACTTTGCACGAGAAGCCTTGCCAGAGTGAGATCCCCTCTTTGAGCAGCAATCATTAAAGGTGTGATCTTATCTTTGCCAGCAGACAGTGATTTGTTCACATCAGCTCCATACTTGATGAGTGTTTTCACAGCATCCTGATGTTGACAACCATAAAAAAGAAATTATTATCTCTGTAATCAGATACTATAAACAAAAGATGTGATTTTTTAAGAATTGTTTCTAAAAGAAAGGGAGACAAAAATGTGCAAAGCCCCAAAGATTTTCTTTAATTCATAAAAAGAAAAGAAGTTGACTACAGAATAAAAACAAATTCATACTTTAAATACATCAATAAAGACCTGCCAACCTAAATTTTGTCTCTGACAAATAACAGCTGCGACTAAAAGAAATTTTTGGAACGTTGTAGGAATAAAATGCCGGAAACATCCATACGCGGTGTGAGTTTCCATGATAAACTTTTAACTTAAAAAGAAACTGGATATGTCATCACTTTCACAAAATACCACTACCTTTTACTAAGATTTAAAACAAATATAACTCTAAATGGATTACCTTAATAGAACCATTGAATTATCTATCCTTTTCGAACGTTTCTGTATTTTTTTTTTAATTTGCACATGTTTATTACCATTTAATAAAAACTACATTTGTACTTTTTTTATAAAAAGAAAAAAAAAACACCAAGATTTCATTTAATTAAAAAATATAATGTAAAAAAAAAATTTTTTTTAACTTAAAATAAAAATTACCAAATGGCCTTCTTGTGCAGCCATATGCAATGGACACATTGCAAATCTGTTGGGCCGATTAACATTGCCAAGACCCCACTTTTCATTGAACATTCCCGGTGCATCTTCGATACAAACATAAAATGGGAAAATTAAGCACTGAATGGGATTTTTTTATTATTTATTAGTAAAACCTTGGCAAAAGATTATTCACATTATCTTTTTTTCTTAAGGTGGCAGGGTAGGGGGGCAGAATTTCAAGTGGCTGGTAGGGTGTCCCATAACTGGCTACTCAATTTTAGTTTCTGAAGTTAGTTTGAACATCTGAACCACAAAACAAGTGAATTGAGCATGTTTTATGTTCTAAATTAGTGTTTAGCGGAAACCTGTCAAATTTAAGCATATATCAATGCCAAAAGAGGGTTCTTAGACAGATTAAGAAAGAAAAAAATAACTTATTCCAAACTAGGAAGGAAATCTAAAAAAAAACACCAAAAAAATACACTTCATTTCCAGCATTCCCTGGAATCAGATTCATTCAATTAGATAATCTACAATTTAAATATAAATTAATGCTATTTTACGAAGCAGAATTTTAGTTTATGCACAAACTTACCATTTGCTTTTGCATGCTTCAAAAGAACATCAATATTTTTGGAGCGTCCACTCTGGCTGGCGTAATGAATTGGAAGGTCACCACTACTATCTGCTTCATTAGGGCTTGCATTTCTGGAGAGGGAAATTCTTTAATAGTTAAAGAACTCTGAAAGAGAGATGGATACTGAGATAGTCAGGAGAGAGCATTTACTTTTAAAGTAGTGTATAGTCCGCCAACAAGTACATGCAAAATTGAAGACTTAAGAAATCCCCATCTATTTTCATAAAATTGTTTCAGAAGACTTGAATGCTCACTCTATACTTTATAGGGGTGCAGACATTCAGTTAAAGCAAGCCGGGAGAGGAGAGAGGGAATCATAGAAAGACAGTTAAAGAAAGGAAGGCTGGGAAAGTGAGGTGAGAAAAATAGGCACATGGATGGGTGCAAATTTAAAGGCATACCTTTTTAGATTAATATTGCACATTTCTTTATCTATTTTTTTTTATTATTATTTTTGAGTTAAAACAAAATATTAATTTAACCTATTCAGCAAAAATTCCAGAGGAGCTGTGCCTTCACAAACAGCAGCAAAATGAATTGGCCTTGCTCTGGATCTGGTTTGCAGGTTGATGTCTGGTTCTATTGACAGTAGGCGTGTCAAATACTTCACATTGGGGTTGATGGCTGCGCAGTGTAGAGGAGTTATCTATGGAGAAAAGAATAGTATCCATTTGTGTGAGATGTGATGGGTTTGGGATAAAGGAAGAAAAAAAGAACAAAAATTAAAGACATGAAAAAAAACAGGGTGAGTTTATCTTTTTCCCCCGTAAGTTTTCAAGTACATCCTATTGAGATTAGCTTAGGCAGTGGTGACTGTAGATTGTATACTTATACTTTTGCAAGTAAAAAAAAAGAAGATATCCACCTCTGCTAAGATTGCATAAGGCTCAGGATTTCTTATCTGCTGTAAGATAAATGTATCATATTAAATGTGCATGAACAAGAGTAACCATCATTTTGTGATCCTCAATAGTCAGTATTTAGAAAAAATCTTAAGAAGGTTTGGTCCAAAAATATGAAAAGTCCATTGTATTATCAATCTTAAAAACTGATCTCTGCAAGTGTCCCTTATCAATATATAATTTCAAATATGATTGAAAAAAACAACAACATACAGCATCATTTGAAAAGGGCTTCTTGCGAACAGATGCTGCCAAAATGATGTCTCTCAAATCCTCATTTTCAAAGCTGAGAACCTGAAAAACATTGACAGAAAGATAAAGCAGGTGGTGAACAACAGACCAACAATATTTATTCACTTAGACAAGCACATAAAGGCGTAACTTATCAATGGGGAAAATTGGTGGTTCAACCAATGTGAAGAAAAAAAACATTTTCTTGCGTGCACGAAACCTTTATTTTTCTCTAGTATCATAGCAGTAAGTCAAAATGGTTAGTGTAAAAAACATAGGGGTTTTCCAGAAAATTTTATTTTTCAGTAGGAAAACCTAATGGTGTATTTGAGTATGAAAATACGCTTAAGCGAAGAGATGGGCAGCTATGTAAATGTAATGCTACAGCAAGGGTACATTCCATTTAACTTCTATAATCTTTTAACTTTGACAAATATCATCAAACTGTCAATTTCTTTTAATTACGTTGCAAAAGCTTCAACTTACCTCTTTGTGTAAAAAGTTGAACCCAAAGCCACCAAGCCTCTCTGCTTCAGCAACATACTTTGCTGCCAATTTATAATGCCCTCTGCTGATTGCTTTACTGATAACTTCAATGACCCTGTGAAGCTTTAGTTTTAAACCAAAAAAAACTGAAATTAGACAACCTGTGACAGGATCAAGACGACATAGAAATGGCTGTGGGGCGAATGAAAATCATGAGAATACATCTTTAAATTTCAAAAGTTGTACAACAATAGACCAAGGAATACCCAAGTGCAGTAGTGACTTGCAGAACTAAAACAATCAAGGCTTAATGGTCGTCTTCAGACTTTGTTAAAGACAATCATTAATAAGGAGTCATAAAATATATTACCCCATCATCTTGCATGTCTCTCTACATCCTTTGAGAATTACATCTTCCAAAAACAATGGACTGGCGTGAAGTGTTTGCTTTATTTTTTTATTTTTTTTTTGGTGAAGATAGGTGTGTCCAACAGTTTAACAATGAATTCTTCTTAGCGGTGTTCTCCCAAACCAAGACTGCATACCCGATCATCTAAACATGTCTACAACAAAAAATCTGTTTTGATGAGCAGTATTTTAAGAAAAAAAAAGTTTGTTGATCAATTGCAGGTAGCATTGGGACCAATAAAGCAAAACAAAGATTTCTCTCTGTGGGATACCATATTTTAACTGTCAGTTTTGTCTATTGCTTTACAAAGATTTCAAATTTTTAGCCAAAATGTTCAACTAAATGTTCTAATCGTAGAATATTTAAATTAATACTGCTGTGTAGTTTACCCAGAGGGTCAATCAAAAACTTTTTTTTTTCACTACCGAATCTCTATGAAAGCAATGAATTTTCTAACACAAGATTTACTAGCAACAATAGGCCTGTTTTAACTCAAATTACCTGCTCATCTCTTGTGTTTTCTTCTGATACTGACAGAGCCAAAAGGAAGGCCTCTATGATTTTCTCAGAAACACCTTTCTCCATCCATCGTTTGATAACTTCATCAGCATCAACAGATCCATATTGTGCTTCCTTTAGAGGAGAAGATACATAAAATTTGATTATCACTTGCAATACACTGTGTGCAATATGATTATTTCTTGCAATACATTGTATGCTTCATAATAATAATAATAATAATAATAATAATAATAATAATAATAATAATAATAATAATAATAATAATAAGTTACATTTATTTAGCGCCTTCCATATTAAAATATAAAAAATCTCAAAGCGACTGTTTGCTTCTTCTTTTCCCACTGATTAAAGATATCAATCTTTTGATTGACATTTAAACAAATCCGTCAAAATTCAAACACACAATATCATGACTCAGCTTATGGCTGCTGGTACAGTAATTGAAGTGTTAGGTTTTATTAATCTTTATTTCTTGAAATAAGATAAAATGTCAAGAATTATGCAAATTTGAAATTGAAAATAAACCATGCATAGTATAAAAAAAGGCTGAATGAATATAATAGACTCAATATACAATTGTTACCATTTGATCTAGATAAACTTTGCTAACAATATAATTTTTTTCAATTCGAAAGAAAAATTGTGTGCCCTTAAAAGCTAAAGAGAGAAAATATTTGTTGTTGGGTTTTTTTAACAAATTACATTAATTTACATTATTTTACAAAGGGTATTTTATTCAAATGGTTACCATTCTTTAATCTAATTTGCATTGCTTTAACGTGGGGTGATAATATGAAGAAGAGCCAATACAGTTGCGAGTAAGTTTGAAGAAATACTTAAGTCATTGTGTATTAGTGAGGGTCATAGTGGATCCACCTTCAAAAAGGCATCATTGCCTTCTTTATTGCCTCTGCTGACATTCAATGATCGGATTGCATTCAGCCCAAGATATGCTGGATTATACCTGAAACATAGTTATATTAAGCTTCAAAAATAAGAAAAAAACGGAATGCATACAAATAAAAATACAAGGCATATTTGCATATCCAGCAATAGTTACAAACTGCCTTATACATTATTGTGTTTAATTCTACATCAAAAAGGATCATTTTGGTTATTTCAAAGATTTGTCAATGTTGCTGATTTTTTTAATTGCTTTTTAAAAATTTTTTTTTCAATCTTGAACTCATTCAATCAATATTGACAATTTCAAGTATTTGCTTTTCACTTGTTTTCTTTTATCCTTTTCTCTCTCTCTCTCTCTCTTTTTTTTTTTTCCTTTTTTTGAAGGAGGAATATTAAAAGTCTGCTCAGATTCTTTAACTTATACTCTAGTCTCTATCAGTTGAGTCACTCATATCAAATATAAAGGTAAAAGAATACTTAAGACATTTGCAGTGTATGCATTAAAGATACTGAGTGAGTTAATCCTTATTTCATACATGAGTTCAAATTTCAAAAAGATAGTAAGTTTACAAAGATAAGAGTAAAAAAAGAAAGTAAATGTAAGAAAAAAAAAGTTCAGTCTTACGAGCCAGTTCCAAAAGAGGATATAATAGGAGCAGGTGGTGCTGTCCTCTTTTTATGTGAAGTCCTTTTTGAATTGAATATTTCTTCTGCCAAGAGTTTCACAAATTCTTCCTTCTCATGTTGTCCAGCCATCTCTAACACACTACGGTCATCATTTATGGAGCGAACAATCTCAAACTGAAAGATAACAACAAAAAACCTGTTCATGTTTTACATTTTACTAAGAAAATTTTGATCATTCATTTTATTCCAAATGACAGAGACAAAGATTTTTTGTGCTGTTCATTGTATTTTGCACCTTTAAGTTTTTAAGAGTTTGTTCTTAAAAATTTAAATCATGCTGGTAATTTTTAGAATCTTTGTATGGTTATGGAAAGTGGTAGCTGATTTCTCAGTCTTTGAAGAAGAAAAACAAAAACAAATTGGGAACATGACCATATGTTATAAATACATGTTTTTAAATATGACCAATTTAGATTAGGATGAGGCTGATTGAAATTGAGATACTTCGAGAACAAAAAGATTCTCAAGAACTCCGAAAAATTTTCTCATGAAAAAGGAGCTTACATGAAGAAAGTTGAGACAACCCATACCAAGCAGCTAATGCCTGCAGACAGGTATCCTGTAATGTTGTATTGTCAGTACAGGTGTGGTTTTGGAGTATTAATTACATACACCCACCATCTTCAGATTAACAAATTAAATCATGCTGACTGTCGTCAAGGCCAAAAGAGAGAGAGAGAGAGAGAGAGATAGAGAGAGAGAGAGAGAGAGAGAGAGAGAGAGAGAGAGAGAGAGAAGGAGGGAGGGGAGAGAGAGAGAGAGATATATTGAAAAACACCTTTTGTATAAAAAGAGTTCTCAACAATGGGAAAGTAGATGGGATACTAGTTTCGTTAATAGGGCTCCTATGCAACTTAAGTTAATTTAGTTCATTTTTTTGTACAAAGCTTGTGCTTGTTAACCCTTGTACTGCCCAATGTAAGTTTCATTAGAGCAAGAACGTAATGCAGAGCATAAGACATTTTTTTAATAGTTTGCCCCAGGCTTCCCAAAACAACAGGCAAAGACACCTAAGTAGACAAACATTTGTTTTTAGAGTCAAAGTGGACTGTATCATTCAATTATTCAACAATGTTTGATCAGTAGACATTTTCGCTATGTATTTGAACAGGCTGAACAAAAATTACTCTCTGAGTATCATTCTGTTCTAACTATGGTAATGATTTAACTGATATAGATCAGTATATTGCTCCCCTAATAATTCGAAAATGAGTTCACTTCTGTCAATTCAGTGACTTGGACTGTACGTATAGAGGCCATGTTTTCAGTCAAAGAGAAATCATAAAAACAGGTCAAGAACGAAACTATTGCTAATTTTGTGTGCTGCTGTTGGCGCTACAGAAGTGATTTATACAGCCATAAACCCTTAGAAGGGCAAGATAAGGGTGAACTTCTAAGCAACTGGTAGTGTCAATCCCTCAGTTTATATTACTCTGTAATTGAGCACAAATACCCTGTCCTAAAATAATTAAAAAAATAACCAAAACAATCAGTACACCCCTTTTCTTATGCCTCAGCCTGAAATTAAAGCAACAAATGTGGCAATTAAGCCCCAACTTTAAAATCTAGTGATTTCTCAAATGGGTCTTAAAAATTTTTGTTAAAATAAAAACCAATGTATTTATTTAAAATATACACACATAAAGTTCACAAAATGGATTAGAAAAGTGCCCTTTTAATTATTAAACTTACATAAAAACTTTTCTAACCTTTTCTAACTTGATATACATCTGAAATTGACGTATATGAGCCATTATAACAACAACAACAAAACTTAAGAATAAATTTTTACAATAAAAAACAAACACACTTACATTAGTAACTCCTTCTGTTTTTTCTAGGAGTGCCTTGAGATCACTAATGCTATCTGTCTGAAGTGCTCGAAATGCCAGCTTAGAAGTCACAATAGCTGATACTTCTGGAATCTTTTCTCTTGAAAACAAAAAAAGTAAACAAGAAAAGCATTATATATATCTAGGAGCGTGAGCTAGATCTTGATTGGATCTAATACAGATTTTCCCCCTGATAGTGATAAAATCATGGAACAGTTAAAATTAAAATATTGTTCAACGACATAAAATTAGCATTTGAACGTGTTATATAAAAAATAAACCACATTTTGAGGGCCAATCATAGTGATAGAGGCCCTTGATAGAAGGCTGCCTTGGTAGGGTTTACATGCACCAACCTAGAGAATACCATCACCCTGCAGCTCAGTATGTGCCCGACTCAGGAAAAAAAAAACAGTACCTACTGTTAGCATCACTATTGTGATTATTATCAGATAAAGATATGCCAACAAAATTGCATTTTTTTTACTCAAACCAGTACCATCAACATGAATAACGCTTACAATTGATTTATCTTGGTATATTAATAGTTCACTTCCTGAACTACTGCAAAAATGTGAAATCTTTCCACGACATTGTTTTTCAAACAGAGCATACAAGTCAAATTCAGAGTTCCATTTAATCCTGTATAGGAATAAGAAACATTGCATAGATTATTTTCACCCAGTATCCAACTTACTTTGTTTCAAAAAATGGATCTTTTTCCAAAACCTTAATTTTAGGGTTGGGCTTTAGATTTCTGTCAGGACCTTTGACTTTGGTTTTCGGCTTGGGAGTCTCCACTTTAGCTTTCTTCTTTCCTGATGGTGTTTTCTCCTTTTCTGAAATCATCAACACAAGGACATCCTTAATATTTCATTTGCCAACGACAGTGTCATTAGACATTATGAAACAGTCATCAAAGAGATTTCTAGGCTGAGGGTCAGAAGTGGGATTATCCCCGTCACTTTTCAATGCTTTGAGGTTCAAGAAAGGTCAATAAAACAAATGTATATGAAAATGCCCTTGAACACATTTGTGACATGTTAACTCTTTTGACTATACATTTGTTTTATTGACAGGATGTCATAACAATGCTGATGTTACCATTTTCCCTGGTTATTGTTTCAGAAGTAACAAAATGGCATTGGTTGAAGCAATTAATTGTAACTTATACTCTCAATCAAATCCTGGATATAATTATCAAAACAGACAAAAGTCTCCTTGTAGGCTTGTTTATCCATAAGGGTCTTGCGGGATCAATTAGTCCATGTAAGCTCATCTCATAGAAACTTAATACTAGTTGCGACAAACCTAAATAGTAAAATTATTTTGGTATTTAACTTACCTTTCTGTTTCTTTTTCTGTGTCGGAGTACGACTAACTGATCTTTTAGCTGAAAAAGCATTTTTGGATATTAGGAGCAATGTTTCAACAAATTTTAAAACATATGTTTAGCTGTTTCTCTTATAATTATAATTTGGCTCATTAAACTTTTTGTGTCAAGTAGTTGAATTATTTGCTCCTGCTTCATCTGGGCAATGTTATCAATTTGAATTTTTTTCAATGTCTTGAATTCTGCCTTATGGCATAGGGCAGGTTTCACAAAATTAACACAGGTGATATCTCAATTTTGGATTGGGGGAAAAAGTTCAGCAATATAGTTACATTATACATCTAATTAAAGGTCTTGGAAAGTAGGTTCTCTCACTGTACTTAACTTTAGCTAGAATTGTTTACTTTTTGCTATATTTGAATTTGAACTTGGCTATATAACATCAATAATTTTTTTTTAGTCTTGGATTTCATAAAAGTGCACCGTTGCTGCATATGGTTAAAATGTGTTATTTTCCCCAAAAAAACGTAAATAAAAAAGTATTTCTTATAAACAATTTTATTTCCAAGATTGCATGCTTGTTAACATTAATAAAAAAAAGTCTATGTTTGAAGCCTTTATAATCATCAAATACCTCAAAAATAAGATGTTTGTATAATCTTTAAACCTCGAGCCCCCCAAAAAATTAATTTGAGTTTGTTCAAAATTTGTTTTTGTTTTTTGTTGTTTTTTTGGCTCTTTGTTGACTCCATCCTAATATGGTCCATTATTGGTTGTTTTTTTTTCCATTCATTTATCTTTTTTTTTTTTTTGATAATTCTGTTTCACAAGTCTATTACCTTAGATAAAAATGTTGGGTAGGCATAGTCTAGATCTCACATAGATTCTCTAGATTAGAATTAATTCTCAATACAAAATGCCAGCAAATGACTGCATTTTTCATTTACTCTGCCAAAATTATTCCCTTTAAAGGATGCAAAGGCATTCTAGCCCTAAATAAACATACAAATAAATTTAAGGCTGATAATGACGAAAATTTTGGTTGAATCGGCGTAAAATTGTGATTTATCGAGTCTACCATTGGTAGATCTAGAGCAAAGTACGTATATCACCCTTTTTCAGGTGCACAGGCTAAAAACAATTTTAACTTCTAACTTGCCCTATTACAGCAAAATCCAAACCGGCAATATGAAGAAAGGCCAAATGAGAAATATTTTATCAACAGTTTGGCTTCTAAAACGGAATAGATTTTGAATAGGAGGAATGAATTGAAAACAGCTATGGTCAGACGAATCACTTTATCGCAAGAAGTCAGCGAATTTGTCGAGGTTTGGGTTTTTACTTGAAACTTTTCCTAATGGCCTAATGCAAATCAAGTCAGACAAAATGGAGACAACATAGAGATCAGGATTTAGATCTAGGCTTAGATTTAGTAGCACAAGTCGATAGAAATCTACCTATAATGAAAATTGCTGTGTATGGCTTAAATGGCTACCAAACATCCCAAAAACTTCCACAAACACAGTTTAACATGCTTTTTTGCTTTTATATCGATGCTGTGAGGGAATGCTGCATTTTAAAGGATGACTAAGCACATTAGTGCAAGTGAGCAAAAAGTGGGATATCTAGTTCATCTGAAAAAAAGACGCAGAAAAAATAAAAAAATAAAATAGAAAACAACTCAGAGACACATAGTTGCTTTTACAGCTTAATTGAAACAAGAACAGCATGAAAATCACCACACATTAACTTTTAAAGGGATTTTGTGTTTAAGATATCATTTATAAGTTCTATGACCAAGAGGAGCGCCATTTTGTGAAATCTGCCGCAGATTTTGTGGAGAAATCTATTTTATTAATTCCTGCCAATGCTTCTGTTAACACCACTTAATATGTTATGCACGCTTGGTATATCATTTCTTTTATCTATCTTATTGCTATTAATGGTAGCAAGGTTTCTTTTTATATTTTTTTCAAACATTGCTTCCCTCTTCAGGATCCGAACAATTTTTTAAGGATTACAATTTCCCTACCTTATGGGGATAACTACAATTGAGTCTCAAACACTCACATCCCATTCCAGACAACAACAAAAAAGTTCCTAAATTGTGCAAACCTTTTGGAGTTTTTGATGAACGCCTACGACTTCTAGGCGGCTCATCATCTGGGTGAAGAAAAAAAGATGATTCTGTTGTTAGAAGAAGCTCTTGGTGCAATTTGATATGTTCTGTGTATGCATGTAAGTTTGCTCTTAATTCTTGAAAGTATTCTCATTACATGCATGTTTCCTTGAACTCTACTCTTGTATTTCAACAATGTCAATGCAGGATCTATCTGGAATCAATGTGCACCCTGTAGGGACCATTGAAAACATTGTATAATAATGTTAACAGAGGAAATTCAAAAAATAATTATGAGAGGTACCTCTAAATGGCTTTCCCCCAGATAGTCTATGGTTTATTATAATTTTACATATAAAAATGTTTTTCCCCCAAAGCTCTTTTGATGTTGTTGAATTAGCAAAGTTAACATAAACCTTTACCATCATCATCATCATCCCCATCATCATCCTCATCATCATCTTCCCTCTGATCCTTTGCATCTTCCATTGCCTCTTCTTCCACTTCATCCGCTGTAGCTACACCCCTTTCAACTCGTAAAGCTCTGTCAAGGATTTTCTCAATCCTTTCCTTTTCATTTACAGGCAACCTGTAACTATCTTTTGATATTTTTTCCATCTTGATTTCTGTAAGAACAGTTTCCATTTCTGTGAAGTCCACATAGTCAAACTTGTACTGGTTTGGCGGAGTATCTGCACTCAGCCATTGAATTCGAAGGCGCCGAGATTTACTGTAGACATTTTGAGCAGTGCGACAAAGATAAAATGTTCCTGCAAGAAAAGAAAAGAAAGATAACAATTGAAGTCACCAAAAATTGTTGTACTGTATAGTATTATAATTCTATCAGTATCAGAGAGACATTTTCTAATGTCCTACTACAATGATTATCCAATACTAAGAGTTTCCCAATGTATATATTTTTTAAGTTTAGTTGTAATACAGTATTGACAAGGCGAGTCCACCACATGCTCTACTTCTTTAATAAAATGGTAACTTTTCCACTAAAAATTTTATTTTTTACGAAAACTTGCCTAAAGCTATCTAGAAAGTTCATGCACATATGTCCAAAGTGAAAGGCTAACCAACTCAAGCCTTTAAAAAAGGGCAATCCTGAAAAATGTCTGGTCCTCTCTAAAAAAAATCCAAGGTAACAAAGCTTGCTCCTAATCACATGGGATGCTTTGAGATTCTTGCTCTGTGGCACCAGTGATGTTTTTTATTATCCTCTAATCAAAATTATAATGCATGCTACCATGAGTTAATGAAATAAGTTTTTATTTTATTTCAGCTAGTCCAGGATGTTGCCAATTGTAAATAAAGAAATAAAGTGTTACCTTCTCATTGATAGACTTTAAAATGCATGAGAAGATGCTATGTGAGACAAAAGATTTATATTAACCTTTATTTTTTTAATCGACTTGGAAGACAGACATTTAATTTATTAAACAATAAAAGTAAAATATTTTCAAAGTTTCAAAAAGAAACGTATGTAACATGCTGTGGTTGAGATAATCTGTCTGTCATACTATTTATGTTTTAAACTGAGCATTATCAACTTACCCTCAGCCCCTCTAACAGCAAGGAAAGCTCCCTTTTTGTACAAATTGATATTTTCCACTTTCTTCTTTTCCTCTGTTTCTGACTTGAACTTCGGCTCAGATTCTTCTAAGGGGGATTGAAATCTGGACACAGGTACACGTTGACGTTTCAATGGTGTCCGCGGCTCAATAACTTCAGGAGGGTTACTCTTGCGCTAGAGAGAATAAAATGAAACCAGAACAAATCAAACTATTGAGAAGAAAAAGCTCAAATTATTTTTCCATGCTATACTGCTATACTTTAACTTTCAATTAAACAGCAGAAAGTGCAATCCTGATGATACATGTGGCTATACTCAGGTTTGAAACCATAATTTGCCTTGCACTAACTACTGGGAATACAATCCATTAATTTTTAATAGCCTTTTTTTCTTCGCGCCCTCTGCATTCTGAAGATCAGTCAGAGATGCTTTAGTGGCTTCTTGTTACTCTTCTTTAAACACAGAAAAATAGAATACAAGCACAGGTTTGACCATAAGTTCCTTTTAGTACCACAATTTTTTAGACTCAACAATTTGATATTACTTAAAAGAACATGATTTTACAAGAAGCCAATTTTTCTTTAGACATTAATGCGAAATATTTTCTCAACCTGAGCACATGTATATCATATATACTACACATGTTGCATCAAAAGCTTCAAGCATGGCAACAAAGTGAATGCTTTCTGAACAAACAATTAAATTTAACAGCCTATTATTTACTGAACTTATTGAGGGCATAAAAAATAGTTAATGATTACCTAACTTTCATTCAATTTCTCTCATAACAAAGATGGTGCACAGGAAAAAATCTTCCAACAACAGATTGACATCCACCCAATCCAAGACTGGAGAATCATTACTTATTCTTACAACTTTTAAATCACTTAACATCAAATTCAATTTATATTTTAATCATTAAAGCAGCTGATTTCCTCAACATTTTCACATGAAATGGTTTTAGGCCTATTCCTTTTGTGCACACTATTTAGGGGAATTTTTAAAAATTTGTCAAGGTAAAAGCGGAGCGATGGGAAAAGGTACATTTTTCCTTTAAGTATAAACGTGGTAAAGCAGGATATTTTTACAGACTTTGGAAAGCCATGATTTGAAACTTTTAGAAATCAGTCTAGGACAGTAATTTAAAAACTGGTGATGATTCAGCACTGCCACAATGTGCCAGATTGACTCACATATATATTGCTGAACAATGCAGTCCTCAGCCATATGTTGTGAACACCAGGGATTGAAAACATCAGGAGACAACCCATGAACCTCTAGCTCATAATAAACAAAAATCTGCCAACTTCAATTCTGCCTTCATCACCACAGTTTGTGATGAAGCAATGAGACAGAGGTTTGCTATATAGGTTAACTTTAAATCAAATGATTTTAGACTTAACTTGAAGCCCTTTTCAGTTTTCTTAGTACTTTAAGAGGATGAATTGGCCTCCTCCCAAACCATCCAAATTTAAACAGAGACAAAGGAGGCATCAAAAGTAAATGAAGATCAGGAATACAATAAGACAGGTGCACACAAAAAATAAAAAAACAAAAGCAAACAATCCTAGTTGCAGCAACCAAGGCAGATTCTGAGAATATTTGCAATAGTAAAGGCGCTCAAAAATGAAATGTACAAACAATTTAGTATGACTTACTTCAAAGAACTGCTGCTTTGATTCTGTCTTCTGAAAAATATATCTATATTAAATCAAACAAACTGCCATTGTGATTTCACACCTTTACTAGAACACCCCAGGAGGCACTGCAGCCAAAAATCCATATTCACACTCAACCGTAGTCGCCAGCCCTACACTCAGGTAACGCTTTTGGCTGACTACACACGTACTAATTGAGTTAAGCAAGAATAGAACTGAAACCAGTAAAAGTCTTACTTTGCGACCAGATGAACTTGAAGCAGAAACATTTTCACTTGGCCCCTCTGCTTCTACAGCTGGAGCTTCCTCTTTCGTTTTGCTTTCCATTGTAGTAGTGGATAATTCTGTCAAAAATTCAGAAAAGGAAATAAAAATCATTTAAAACTTAATCTGCTTTTCATTCACCCTCATTTAATGTCATATAATCGTTTCGCTCTATACTGCAGCATAAGATTTTAAAGAATATTAAAAAGAAGCAAAAATGACATTGATCAAGGATAAATCCATTTGGTAATGGGATGGTTTCAGCTATTTGCTAAATTTTACACGAAAACAGTAGGCCTATAGATGCATTTGTCATTTTGTGGACAGAATTAGATAAGTTTTGCTGTAACACTGTACCCAGGCAATAAAAAAATGTTTCCGAAAATAAACTCAAATTTTGCATCAAACCTTTTGTTGTTCAACTCTTCAATGGCTTCAAGTTTAATTATTCTACAGTGGACCTCACATACATGTGGTTACAACATAGCACTCAACTGTGTTCTTCCCTTGGATGTCGGAATCAAATAAAATTTACAGAAACTTTCGAGTTTGATGTAGAAAAGTTTGGTGCTCATGTAAGATGCAATCCGGGTCACGTTTCAAGACAATTAGCAAATTTATACTGGATAGATTGCAACCATCCCCCCCCCCTTTCTCCCACTTTTCCCTCCCTCCTTCACCTGTAAAAAAAACATGAGGTTCCTATGTTTAAAGAGTAAAAATATAATTCCTGGAAATCTCAACAACTAGCCTACTCAAACCAAGTACTTTGTTACGTTTGAGGTTTTCGTTAAATCACTTCGTTAGGCCAAAGGTCCATTAAAAAGATTTATGTAAGAGGAAAAACTGTCCCTTAGATAGACTTCGTTACGGCCAAGGTTTCGTTAAGCCTAATGTTGATATGCGAGATCCACTGTAGGTGTTATTATAAATAGTAGGTTTGTAAAAGGCCTAATGTTCAAAAATGATTTTAACTTGCTTTAAAACTGTTCTTCTTCTTTGTCTACCCAAGCAAAAACTAAACCCAAACTTGTTCTTATCTCCCGATCCAAAGAAGCCCTCTTTAGAGTGTTGTTTGGGGGTCAGGACCCAAAGACTTTTCTTGACCTGCCCGTCCCTGTTGTCTGAGTCTGACTGTGAGTGAGATTCATGGATGCAGAAGAATGCCTTGAAATTGAGATGCATATTATTTTAGAAGTAGACCTAGAACTAGATTCTGCAGATACAAATTTTATATCTTTGTAAAATGGAAATAACCTAGCCACAATGGGTAAACATTGGCTCATTTCATTGGTCCGAAAGTAAAAGGAAAAAGTGACCGGTCAATCTGAAATCTGCAGAAAATAAATCTGCAAAAAGCCATACCTAAACCTAGATTAGAATTTCTAGTCTATAAAATGCAACATGTACGAATGGCAATGTTTGCTTGGGGTATAATCTATATCTAAATCTAACCCCTGAAAGTTCTAAGTTAGATCTGAAATATTTCTGACCTGGATCTAGATCTAGGATTCTGTAACAGATTTCAGCGGGGTAAAATCAAAACCGCCATTTTCCAAGCTAGCTGGAAGTAAATAAAGCGATGAGCAAAGCCATTGAGGTATACAAATAACCTAGAGAGAATAAGTACCAATCAAGTGAGTGGTGTGCGTCTGTCCTATTTCTTTAATTTATTGTGTTCAGATGCTCTGGGCAATTATTATTATTATTACTATTATTATTATTATTATTATTATTATTATTATTATTATTATTATTATTATTATTATTATTATTATTATTACTATGTCTATAATCATTTAAGGTATCATTATGACAACCCTTAATTTTTTTTTATTATTATTGTTGATATTTATTATTATTATTATTACAATCATCATAATCATCACCATCATCATCATCATCATCATCATCATCATCATCATCATCATCATCATCATCATCATCATCATCATCATCATCATCATCACATCTGTTATTAAACACAATTGTGTGCGGGTCTCCGCATTCCCCGGGCCCTAACGTATAGGAAAACTTTTTAGGGTCTGTGCTTTCTTTAACCCATATACATGTACAGAAAGATCTGAATGAATCTACCGCAAGTAAGGAACCCGCAGTTGTTTGCTTGGTTGGTTGGTTGTTGTTGATGTTGTTGTTGTTGTTGTTGTTGTTGTTGTTTCAGTTTATCTAGAACGTCTGATTGTGATATTTACTTATACATGTAGGTAGCAGTAAATAGATGTATAAGCTTGTTTAAAAATAGTTGCAAATATCACAGCCCATTCAATTGCAGCAGAATGAAACCGGTCTTGAACACCGACAATTACTTTATACAAATGATTGCTTCAACACGAATGCACCGTAACGTAAAGGAAAGTTACATCGCCGTAATAACTTGCCGGCTGGCTTAGCTAGCATGGCGGCCCACCAATTGTTCGAATTGCCCTACAACCAGTACCATCTTGTTTTGTGGCTGTTCTCAGCCTGCGCCATAAAGAGGTTAAAAGCTCCTGTCTATTTAAAACTCAATGGCGTGTTAGTCTTGCTGGAGAATCTCTATCGGCACATTGCAATGTAGCCTACCATTGTAGGCCCCTAGCATGATATTTTAATTTTGACAAAGGCTAGGCCTGTTGTATCAAATTTTAAAGAAAACAGAGGTTTCAAAGTTGTTGTTTGTTTTTTTTTCCACACAAATATAGCCATTTTATTTCTATTGTAGCTTAATCATACAAAAGATGTGTCGGTAATTTTGTGTAGGCTAATGTTATTCACCCTGTCTCTTTTAGAGAGGAATGTATAAAAACAATAAAATTCGCTTCTTTAAGAGTGTATGAAGACATTTTAACAAACAAAGCAATAACTCTTCAAACAATGAGCGAGGTACCCCTGGGAATATAGGCTAGACCGTTAGCTTCAGAAGGAGGTTCATGGTTGAGTTCGCACCGGCCGCCGTGTTTTTCCTAATTACTGGTAGGGTCAATGTCATAACACGACGGGATATTAGGCCTACTGGCCAAGTTCCGTGTATCCAGCTTTGGGGCCCTGTTCCAATCAACATGGTAACTTAACAGTCCAGTGCATGTACAACCTATTCAAGACTAGAGCGCTATCTTGCGCAGCTCATTCCGCTTTTCTACACCATGACTGCGGCACTGGTTCCACGTCGCAGAAACGACAGAGATTAAGCGAAAGGACTGACTGCTTAGTTAACCCCTTCGTGCCATACGTGACATACCTGGTACCGGTATGTCATATTTTCGTTTGTAAAGAGAGTGACTAGACGGACCCCAGGACTGACGTCTAACAATTTTATGTGCTGCCACACACGAGACAGGGCGGAGATGCCATGACTCCTGTCACATCCAGTCACAACTGACATCACCCAACCAGTAGGCATAGGGAGCGAAATCGCCAGGACTTTTGCGTCGGAAGCCGTTGTTCTACCCCAGGGCCACCGCGCCCTCCGCATTGCATACTGGATAGGACAGGCTTTGCTACCCACACGATGACACCCCCCCCCGCCCTTCTCTCTCTCTCTCTCTCTCTCTCTCTCTCTCTCTCTCTCTCTCTCTCTCTCTCTCTCTCTCTCTCTCTCTCTCTCTCTCTCTCTCTCTCTCTCTCTCTCTCTCTCTCTCTCTCTCTCTCTCTCTCTCTCTCTCTCCCTCCCTCCCCTCCCTCCCTCCGTCCCTCCCATCATTCAGCGTTAGCACGGGCTCATTTTACTTTTGTTTTTAAGTAGTGCTTTGGTGGGTACACTTGTACCTACGGAAACGGAAGAGCTTGCTTCGGTAGGTAAACTTGATTCCTCCATATAATGAACGGTGACAATTTACCTTTTCGAAGTAATTACTCGAAATGGTATTCCGAAGAACAGCCCCGTAGTTACATCGGGTAAGTGTACTTTACTGTAGTGTACTGTGCAGTATTTGGGATGTGGCTGAAGGTCACGTTGTGGCATCGGTGAATAGCTTGACACGAGAGTAAAAAAAAAAAAACACAAGTGCATAGCATCGACCCAATGCGTAAATAAATTTTAACTTGGCGCAAGTAAATTTATCTTAATCGCGCTGTATCATCGTGGACGTTTGCTTGAGTTGGACGTATACTAGATTGTGTTAGTCGACTAAGTCTAGTACTAGTACCAAATATGTTGCGGTAAACTGCTGATGAATGGTGATACTGATATGCATGTGAAATGTGTGCTTAAGTGTGCAACCCTACCAGCTCATACATCCATCCCAGCCAAACACAGACATTATGTAGCTTTCAAATTTTAGTGGTTTTTCATTCCTCGAGATACAAAGGATGCCGGGCGACAGATAACTGCTTTCGATGCCGGGCCGACAATCTGTGTTTTGCCACAGGGATGCAAAATGTGATCTGTGATGGTCTTTGTTGGACGTCCGTCATTGTTTTTTCTGCTCTCGAATCAAAATTTTAAACACACTTTTTTCTAGAACGCCTTTATAAGTATAGGCCCAAGTAGTACATTTAGTCTCCGATAGTAATAAAATAATATTACAAAAATGATTTATGAAATAAGCTTAGTTTTCGACATATTTGAAAATTTAGCTATGCGCGTAACCACTGGGTACGCTTTGACCTAGATAGATGGTCAAGCCAGGCGTAGTTTGTTGTGGTTTGTTGTGCCCCCCCCCCCCCCCCTTTTTTTTTTTTTTTTGAAGTGTGTGCTCGCCGCGCAGTTCGCTTTGGGGAAGTTCTGCTTTCTCAGCGCGAATAAAGGCTTATCGTCAAAACAGACCTTCTTTGTTTTACTGCAGAGTAAGCAAAACAGCCTTTCCCAAGTCTTAAGTTTTCACAAAGCTAAACGCATTCACGGTTGATATGTTCCCTATTCGATATTAAAAAGTTCGGCACGCATGAAAAAAATACCCATCCTATTCCTGTCCCACCAAATGACATGACTTAAGTTTCCCGAAACTCGCCGCCATATTGCATCAAACAAGCGTACATTATTTCGGAAAGAAAATGGATGCTCCTTGAACACTTACGAAGGGCTGTTTGTGTTGTATTATTTATAGGGGAATCTCTTTGGTTTCAGCAAAACTCCATATCCTGTGGGGCTGTCCTATCCTGCTATTTTGTTGTTCTTTTGGATTGATTTTTACTTCCAGAAGAAAAATAACTTTATCATTAGGATTGGTCACCTCTAATTTAAAACCCTCCTTACCCCCAAAATACAAAAAAAAAATTAGCAATGTTGGTAAAAGACTGTATGATTCGGATCTAGCTTTTCTAGCTTTACAACTTGGAAAAAAAAAGACCAAACTACTGTTGTCTCTGTCTTCTGTTGTAAACCCTTTGCTCAAGAATCAAGTAGATCTAGATTCGATAAGCTTAGTCGATACTCGAACAGACAAAGACTAGATACTCGATTCGATAGTTGATACAATATGGCGGCCGAAAGTAAACAAACAAACCTGGGATAGTGAAACAAACGATTTATTAAGCGCTTCAAGGTTAGTTCCGTCATTTTATGTATATTGTAAGTACATGTATTGTTATTATAGTGTTTAGGAGCTGAGATGGTAACCGGTGAGATCATAATTGACAGCAGTAGGGGGATTAGATTAGAACTAGAAGGTTTTCTCCATGAAGGAAAAAAATGCAAAGAGGGGTGATTAAGGCCTAGAATCTATATCTAGATTTCTATCTAGACACTCTAACTATAGTTTAAAATTAGACAACCAAAGATCTGTCGGAATGTTGCTAAAATAACGCATTCTAACAAGCCAGACTGACTATGGTAAAAAAGGGGTGGTTCCACAATGAAATGATAACTAGAAGGGGGGGGGGGGGGGGGGGGGGGGTCAACTGTTGGACAGACAACAGTTGATCAAGATAGGAGATCAAAGGGTTGAAATTGAAGCTGCCATTTAAAAACGTGGGTGTGTGTGTCACTGTGTGTAATTTGAGAAAAAAAGGGCAAAGGGAAAGTTGCACAGTGATAGATTTGGAAGGGGGTAGTGGTGCTGTGATTTGGTGAGCACCCTCCTTTAGCGCAAGAATGTAATGGAGGTAGGGTATTGGCAGTTACTGTTGAAAAGTTAGTTAGTTATATCTGAGTTGTATTGTAATATAATACACATACTCTGTTCTTTTCCCTGCACCAATTCATCTAATCCGCCAATATAATGTAAAATCAAAATAACAGTTATTGTTCTATCAAATGTAGTGCTTTGCTCCATTATATTTATGTTAGCCTAGTCAAGTAAAAAATGTAGGTAATCTATGCAAAGTTTTAAAATTTAACTAAATAATTGTATGGTCAAATTTGTTTCTTTTCTTTTTTTAACCACATATGCATCAAAACTAAACTATAGTCATCTCAATTCTTTTTTGCAGGACACTGCGATGAAGACTGATTTCAGAAGAGATGGCACTTTTGGCAATTATAACATAGCCCTTTGATAATGGCTTCAGAGCCCATGCTGCAAGAAAAACTCATTGGAATTTCCCAAAAATCTTGTATGCCTGTAGGTGTTTCTTTTGGGAACCTAACAGGCTATCAGTGTAACCCTTGTGAATATCCTCAACTGCCACCTTATCCTAGTATGTCTGAAATTGGTCCAAGACATGAAGACCAGGAACAAAGGTGTGTTTCATCTTCTCTCGAGTCTAGTGCATCATCTTGTCCCAAAGATTGCTTTGAAAGCACTCTTAAATTTAAGTCCAACCACCCTAAAAGAACTTCACGGTATATGCAGCATGTGGGGGATTCCACACAAGAGTGTCATAAAACAGAAATACTAAATCATATTTGTGTGACTGATACAAACCGATTGGATCAAATTCAAAGACCATTGGAACTTTATAAGCAAACACATTTTCAAGAAACAAACTCAGATGATTCAGCAACATTAAAATATGCGGATGAAATTTCCCCGGCAAATTCAGGAAGTGTAAAGCAAGCAGATAGAGCTAGTACCGAATGGACTCATGAAAAGGCTTATAATTACAAATGTGGTATTTGTGAATTGAAACTATGTAGTAATGAGGCATTGTTGGCTCATATTAACACCCACACTGACTTAATGCCATATAATTGTAATTTTTGTGGTGTGTCTTTTATTGAGGGCAGGCAGCTAATGAACCATGTATTGCATTCTCACTTTGTTAAAGCTCCATATGCTTGTGGTTTTTGTAATTTAACCTTTCATGAAAACTCACACTTACAGCAGCATGTCATTTCTCATGAGCTCCAAAAAGATACTAGTAATATCGATGTTAAAAAACATAAGGAAAAAGCAATGCCAAAAAGTATGGATGCAAGAGGGGAAAATGTTGAACTTGAAGATAGTATAGAATTAGAAGAATATAATACTAGTAATGCCTCCAACCCTTTAGATTTATTCTCTACGTCATCTAATACTTTATTAATCAATAAAGAGACAAGATTTGATCTCCGTAAAGAACCATCAAAAATTGTGATGGATGACATTGACTTATCATCAGTCTGCACAGTATTAGTGGAACCTTCAAGTGCTGGTGGCATCCGAAAAAAGCACTTATTTAAATGCAATTTTTGTCAAAAAATTTGCAAAGATAAAGGCTCATTGGTGAGTCATGTTAGAATACATACACAAGACCGTCCTTATGAATGTAATGTTTGCTGTGCTAAATTTAAACAGTATGCTCACCTCAGAGATCATTTAACTAAACACACAAAAGATCGACCATTCATATGTGATCGTTGTGCTAAGGCATTCAACCGAAAATCTCATTTACAGGACCACATAAGATTGAAACACACCGATGACAAGCTGTACCACTGCTCAGAGTGTCCCCTTACATTCCAAAGGAGAACAGAATTCTCAGAACACAAGCGCACACATGTCAAAACACTCAAATATCAATGTAACATATGTGCTCGCCAGTTTCGAAATATTACAGATTACAAACGTCATGCCAGGAGTCATACAAAGGAGAAGCTATATGAGTGTGATGTGTGTCATCTTACATTTGGGTTACTAGCCAATGCCAAGAGGCACATGGTCAAACATGACAAAGAGAGGCCTTTTCAGTGTGATGTCTGTCCTAAGGCCTACCATTTTGAGCATGATTTGAAAAGGCATAAATTGACCCATCTGAAAAAGAAACCTTTTCCATGTTCTTCCTGCTGCAAATCTTTCAAAACTTCTGCCCTTTTAAAGAAACATACTAAGACTACTCATATGAACCAATCAGAACATTTTAATGAGACATCTGCTGTCAAATCTGTAAAACACGTTTGAGTTTCGATACTTGTTTTTTCTTAATTCCTATTAATATGGTGACTCTATAACATAGAATCAGCCTAAAATTTTGGTCTGAATAACAAGGGGGGGGGGGGGGGGGCAGCAATTTTAGATAGACTTTGGGCTTTAAAATAAATTTATGAATGAATAATGAAATCTATACTTAGATCACTGATCCTGACCTGAATATAGACTCCCAAACTTTTGGTCTTTAAAATAAGTTTATGAATGAATAATGAAATCTATACTTAGATCACTGATCCTGACCTGAACATAGACTCCCAAAACTTTTTAAAGTTTTACTTTTTTTTTATGTCCTGTCACTCAGACATACCATGTCTTTTTATTTAGCCGGTCACATTATAAATGTACTGAGACTGGTCCAGCAAGGTGGCCTGATGAGAAATTAAACCTGATGAGAGGCATGCTCTACCAATGATATACTTTATCATCTCGGTGACAATTGTCTGAAACTGAGTTTTATTCTAGATATTCCCTCTGATCAGAAACATCAGCCCATTTTCCTTATACACATATAATCCTCTTTCAAAATCTAGGCATTTTATTGAGCGTAAAAAAAGCCTACAGAGAAAACACAATTTAATTTCGCTTATTTTTTAATCCCCGATCCATAATACAAGTATAGCCTATTTGCTGGAGACAATTGTTAAGAATCCCAAAAGACAACAATCATAACATTTTCTGAGTTTTTCCTGATCAAAGCTAGCTGAATATCCCAAATTTCCCATCTTCGTGAAGAGTCTCCAAGGTTCAAGGTTCATAGGCAGACAAGATCAAGTGAGTTCTCTGATCAGTTTGTCCAAAACAAAGAAAGTGGTCTACTTACTTACTCTAACAAAGTGTAACTTGACAGCGCTAGAGTGGCAAATATTTTTTTCTCTACACAAGATAAAGTGAGAGAGCGGGTTTTTTTTTTAACAGCACAAGATAAAGTATTAGATGATTGTAAACATATATATCTGTTTATGTGAATTTCTCGTCTATAGTGTAAGTTCATAATTACCCACCCAGTATTATTATATTTTTTACAAGACCAATGAAATTTACGATTTTTTAGAAAAATGGCATCATATCGCCAATGTCCTCTCCTAGTTCTTGTTCTTTACAAATTTAATAAGTGAACTGGGTCTTTTATAATGATATTTGATATGAGTATTAGTGGCAATGTACATCTGTGCCGGGCTTTAATAATATGTGGGGCAATCTAAGACTTTGAAAAATAAATTTTTATAAAAGCTTTTGCCAATGTTTGATTTTTTTATGGCTGAGCTACATCAATGAATCAATGAGGTTACCTAAACTTAGTAAAAGTATGTGTATTTAATCTCTTTTTTTTTTTTTTTTTTTTGTTTAATTACTTGCCTAACAGTATCAATCTAAGAATTAAAAGTTTCTGTGAATTTGGAACAAACTTAATGTATTTGGTTAAGAAGATGAGTATCTTTTTTTCTAATTCTATTTTAGATGCTCTTGCTATTTTTATACACTATCCTAGTAACTATGCGACTTTTCATAAGTTAATGCACATCCAAATTTTATTACCAATTTTGACTATTCTATTACATGTTCTTTATTTTTAACAGTTAGCCATTAATAAAAACTGCCGAAGAACCAAAACACTTTTGAAAGTCTTAAGGAAGTTCCTGTAAAAGATGACTTGGGACTTGGTCGATCAAATTGTACTGACACTGACTCAACTAGTAGAAATGACTTAAGTGGTGCTTGAACCATAAATTTCTTGCATAGGAATCAGATGCTTTAATTTTAAAGCACAGTGCTACCGTGCGCCCACCTTGAGTTCTATTTTCCCTCTGAATTAGATATCAGTAGAGAGGCAAATGAAATTTATAGAGTCTGCATAACAATTGATATGCCCAAGCTTCATGTGAAAAAAATAGTAATGTGAATTGATGAATCTTACCAATGCCAACGTCAATATTAAGATCTTATAAATGGCTATATTTATTTTTATTTTTGCTTTTATTTTGAAGTAGGGTCAAATTTCTATATCTTTTTATTTTTAGGAATAAACCATTTCAAACAAATTCTGTAGTGTTAGTGCTTGACATGTATATGGTTGGTTGGTGGTCAGCAGCTGGACTATATCTGAAAATATCATGGGCGGGTCCCAAGACTAAGTTTTTATGTTTTACCACACAGAGACAGACGGGGCAGATCAGATTATACTGACACCCATCCAACCTGTAGGGGACAAAGTGCGACAAATAAATTTGACTTAATGTGGGTTTTAACCAGACGCTCTTGATTAGGTGCCCACTGCTCTACATCCTGCGCCAGCTCGATGTATATGATGCAATACATTCCTTTTTTCATCATTGTTTCAATGTTTGCTATTTTCTTTTAGCTTTGTTGAATATGACATGTGGATTTTATTAATGCTTTGTTTATAAAGAAAACTAGAGTTGTGAAGAGGGTCATAACATTATCATTTTCCACCGTCCATTTGTTGAATAAATCGAATGCAATAGTGAAAAGGGAAATGTTTTCTTGGTGTTTAAATTAATACCGACAGTATGCAGGCAATTATGTAAATCGGGATGAGCAACGAACCCACTGTCAACCAGAAGATGCCGCGATAGTCTAAGTAAGACATCCCGTATTTGTCGTTTGTTTCTGGAGCTGGAAAGTCCTCATCGCTGCTCATGATTGTCACGTTATATAATTTTTTCGGATCTGACTGCATTCAGCTCTTAGGTTGTAAAGAAAAGACAGAGACTTTATGGTACGTTATGGTCCAGACACTAACGCAAATTGGTACACTATGTGTGTAACTCGTAGCCTACTTCATGTATTATTAGCCTCTCTAGATGTACCAACATCGTTTTCTTACATGAAAAAAATAGTAAAGTGATTTGACGAATCTTAGCAATACCAACGTCAATATTAAGATCTTATAAATGGCTATATTTAGTTGTTTTTTTTCGCTTTTATTTTGAAGTAGGGTCAAATTTCTGTATCTTTTTATTTTTTGGAAAAAAACATTTCAAACAAATTCTGTAGCGTTAGTGCTTGACATGTATATGGTTGGTTGGTGATCAGAAGCTGGACTATATCTGAAAATATCATGGGAGGGTCCAAAGACTAAGTTAAAAAATTTAAATAAAGTTTTACCACACAAAGACAGACGGGGCAGATCAGATTATACTGACACCCATCCAACCTGTAGGGGACAAAGTGCGACAAATAAATTTGAAATAATGTGGGTTTTAACCAGACGCTCTTGATTAGGAGCCCATCGCTCTACCTCCTGCGCCACCTCTACCTTGATGCATATGATGCAGTACATTCCTTTTTTCATCACTGCTTCCTTTTTTTTAGCTTTGTTGGATCTGACATGTGGATTTTATTAATGCTTTGTTTATAAAGAAAACTAGAGTTGTGAAGAGGGTCATAACATTATCATTTTCCACCGTCCATTTGTTTAATAAACCGAATGCAATAATGAAAAGGGACATGTTTTCTTTGTGTTTAAATTATTTTGAAGTTGATGTTGAATGTTATATTGCTTTGTTGTTGTTGTTTTTTATAGTCTATGTGTGTACATGTGTATTTACTTCATTAATTATGTAATGGTGTGTCTGTGTGTACATATGGTACGAGATTTAGTATCCATCATGACACATTTATGATTTAATTTGAAAACGTTATTATCGCATGTGAATATTTGCCTTAGTTGTACAATGTACATGTGCAAGAACATTTAATTGTTATTTATGCAAAATATTTAAATATATGTACTGAGACATACCTACAAATACACACGCACACACTTGAGAATTTACGGGCTACTCAAAAAACTTGCTCTTCCCAGTAATTTTTGTTCTAACAAAAACATTAATGGCCTTTATTTGCTTTAGTTTAAAGCTTAATTGAATGACGAAGAGCTCATTTTGCTTATGAAAGTAGAGAATTATCTAATTCTCCGTGGTAGTTAGTACAGAAATTTATAATTGTATATATACTGCACTTTTTAAACATAATAATAGACTACCTGTGATTATGTATTTGTATATTTTACTTATTGTATTCATAATTGATTGAACAACATTGTTGGTATTTAATCGATAATTACCCGATTATTTGCACCTATATTACAATGAATGCTAATGACATTCCTTCAAAGGGCAGCATTTTCAAGAGTGTTTGATAAGTGCTGTTGAGAAATTATAATCTTTTATTGACAAGTTATTCAGCGATAGAAAATTCCCACCATGAATAATATTACTAATTCCTGACTCACAACACATGTATTGCAATTTAGCTTCTTTGGGAACGATATTAAAAGCATTATATTTCGTTCAAAACGACATTGAGTTAATAGCAAACAGTGATATTCATAATTTATAGACTAGATAGGCTACGCAACGTGTTGACCATGAGACAGACAGAAAGCTCCCGCCAGTGGAGATAAGACCCTCGCTCCCAGCTCTGCGTTCGCAGTGAACCTTAATTGTCTTTTGTGTGTGCAACGTTGGTTGATAAGTGAGGATCTTATGGCTCAATCCAATGTGCGGCACACAGTGTTAATGCGAAAAGTGTTGTGGACGACAAGGTCGTTAGTCCGTTTATTTTTTTTTAGGTCAGTATCTGTAAATAAGTAATAGTCGAAATGCTTGTTTTTACATTTTTGTCAGGAATTATTTTATACTGGATTTTAAACAAAAGTTTGATTTACGCTTTGTTCAAAACACACAACACTTTTTTAAACTCTTGGTGTGCAACTTATAATTTCGTACTAACTACTATACGTTTTTAATATTAATTTAAATTTTACATATTGTGAAATAGAAATAATGTAATAAAGCACACGTACGTGTATACAATGAACAAAATGTGACAGTACGTCCGCTATGTTACGTCTACATAATGCAATGTAAAACAATTTCTTTATATAATAATATTTTATTTTTTGTCGACAATCGATGACAGTTAAGCTTTACAGCTACTCTCGTCTTTTCATTCCACTCTAATAGTAATATTCTAGTTAGGCACATGGCGATTCTCATACGTGCACGTAAGCACAGGGGTGGGATCGGTTCCGGGTTTTTTTAAGGATCAGAACATTTCGGCCTTCAAAGTTTTGAAACAGAAGTTTTCGGGAAAAGATGAAATAGAAATCCGATGTTTTTTTTTTTTTTAAGGAACTGGGCAATTACATTGTTTGTACATGACTCATGTACTTAGTTTGAGACAAAAGCCGGCAATTTTCGTGAATCTTTCTCGATCTTCTTC
The DNA here is from genome assembly GCA_003991915.1 of Elysia chlorotica. Taxonomy (NCBI): domain Eukaryota; kingdom Metazoa; phylum Mollusca; class Gastropoda; family Plakobranchidae; genus Elysia; species Elysia chlorotica. The sequence goes on along the minus strand of RQTK01000050.1, from coordinate 945,175 downwards.
TTCTTCATTTTTATTTCTCTCTATCTTTTTCAGGAACAGTCAAAACTTTGATAACCATTCACTATTCTATTTTTAAACAATTAAAAAAACAAAACAACTATGGATCACAAAGTCACCCCTGAGATATGGAAATTGATAACTAGCATTTAGTTATTTATATACTTTTACACATAGTGTTTAGTTACAAATTCAAGTCTGTTAATTTATTTGTGGTAAGAAAAAGTTCAGGATTTTTTTTTAAACCTCTGGTTCCACTCCTGGTACGTACTAATGGAAGAGAACTGACTTACAGTTACACAACAGAAGCGTTATAACGAGCTATATATCAAAGAGTGGGCCATGGCCCCTAGTATTAGGAATCAGATTTCGACAAACAAACATTTTTTTTTTTTAATTTTATTATAGGACATCAGAGATGTTAAAAACAAAACAGAAGCAGCCATCTGCCATCTTTCACTTTTAGTCAATGAATACAATCATGTTTTCTTTTTTTTTAAGTCCTCGCACTTTATGTCCTCTTTAAAGACTATAATAAGTCGCAACGATGAGCACTCCCCTTGCTTGATGAACCTTCAGCTGAGTTCTTGTCTTGTAACTACGTTCCGCAAGTCTTGATGAATTCATATTCCTTATTCTATTGGTTTAAACGCCGTGTAACGTAAAGTGCTTTCCTAGTAAACACAGTATCATGTCCAATTGCAGCCAAGATTTGAACTCTTTCCATGATGCCAAGTTCTAATTCTAAACCCTTCTGCTGAGCCACCAACGTAACATACGATGTAATAATGGCAGTTTTAGACTCAAAGAAATTATATGATCCTATACGGCGATGTGCACCAATACTAACGTCTGACAATTTACGTGGTGCGACACACGGGGCAGCGCGGAGATACCGTGACTCCCGTCTCAGCCGATCACTTTATACCCGGTAGGCCAATGACACCGGCCCACCAATTATTGGGATTCAAAAGCAGACACATTTAATAAAATTAATGTGGCGCAATTATCACAGGGTGCGGCACACACAACAGAACGAAAGATATAGTCAGAAGGACCGGTATATCACCACCTGTTATCAAATTCACAAATGCTTAAAGAAAAGTAACCATGGCTTTTGAAAATTTCAGTTATTTCCAGGGGGTTATACCCCGACCCATGTTTCCAGAAGAATTTTGGAGTTGGGCGAAGATAGGGATGCCATTTGAAATTTGAAACCTGAAACCTCTTGCTCAAAAGTCCAGCGAACTAATCACTTGAGCTACCGGCGCTCCGCATAATCTTTGCTTTTTTATATGTGTTACTGGTGAAAAACGACAACAGCAACACAAAAAAACATGATACATCGTAACTATTACCTGTAGAAGTTTGGACAACTACCACCACGACGAGTTTTAATACAATTTATAGCCGCCATCCTCCAACTCACATTAGATTGCATTTACGATTCCCCATTCGAAAACGTTAAACTCTTGGTGAAACAATATCGTGCTTGTTTCGCGTTAAACAGATCTTTTGCGTTCCAACTTTAAATGGACAAAAATATTTTTATTATTTATTTCGTCAAAAGTTCTTGGCACAATCACGCTCACAGTTTCCTTCCTGTGCCTCCATGATCCCATCTTCATTAATAGATAAATCACATCAGCTTCGCCGCCATGGTTGCCTTAACCCTATCATCTGCTTTCAGCGCCAGACCCCCTTACAGCGCTAACTCTCTCACAATCTCCTGTTACAATTGTCCGCGAAGGATATCGTCATTATCATCCCTTGGGTCCGAGTCTTTTTTGGCTGCGAGACATTTTGAATTACTGGTGTTCTTGTTCCTGTCGGTGAAAATATTACTGGTTGGACTCGTTTGGGTACCGGAAGGTTGACGACGGGCAACCTTCAAGACGCTCCGGATCTTTGAGAGGGTTAAACTGCTCTCGCGCTTGTGCCACCGGTTCTTGCGGACCTCCGTAGCGATGATATCCAGTGGGGATAGTGGGGCAGGAGAAGGGGGCTGCTGCATTTGTCTCGCAATGTTGCGAGCCTTTATCAACTTACGGTCACTGGTGGAAAGAAAATGGATACGAGTTTTACTGGCCATATAGATTTGTGTTAAAATGGCCAGTTGTCAATGTATGGTTTATGACTCGACAGATGGACTGATTTACAACTTGATGAGTTGGCTCTACATGTAAACTACATTAAACAAGTTCAACCTAACATATCATTTCGCCGATGGCTTAATCATTGACAGATCTATGATGATAAATATATGTATACATTATAGTAGTTAAAGTGACAACAACTTATTGACCTCTAGAGATTTCCATAAATTTAATTTGTCTAAAATCTTGATTTTTCATAGAACACCATACATGACTTCGTAAACATTCCGATTGATACATGATGGCCATTCCTTAAAATGAAAATTGCATGTAGATATACCAGAATTAGTAAAAGTTTAGTTGGAACTACTTACGTGTGAGCTTTTATAACCGACAGTATGCAGGCAATTATGTAAATCGGGATGAGCAACGAACCCACTGTCAACCAGAAGATGCCGCGATAGTCTAAATAAGACATCCCGTATTTGTCGTTTGTTTCTGGAGCTGGAAAGTCCTCATCGCTGCTCATGATTGTCACGTTATATAATTTGTTCGGATCTGACTGCATTCAGCTCTTAGGTTGTAAAGAAAAGACAGAGACTTTATGGTACGTTATGGTCCAGATACTAACGCCAATTGGTACACTATGTGTTTAATTCGTAGCCTACTTCATGTATTATTAGCCTCTCTAGATGTGCCAGCATTGTTTTCTTACATGAAAAAAATAGTAAAGTGATTTGACGAATCTTAGCAATACCAACGTCAATATTAAGATCTTATAAATGGCTATATTTAGTTTTTTTTTTTCGCTTTTATTTTGAAGTAGGGTCAAATTTCTGTATCTTTTTATTTTTTGGAAAAAAACATTTCAAACAAATTCTGTAGCGTTAGTGCTTGACATGTATATGGTTGGTTGGTGATCAGTAGCTGGACTATATCTGAAATATCATGGGTGGGTCCGAAGACTAAGTTCGAGAATTTTAATAATGTTTTGCCACACAAAGACAGACGGGGCAGATCAGATTATACTGACACCCATCCAACCTGTAGGGGACAAAGTGCGACAAATAAATTTGATCTAATGTGGGTTTTAACCAGACGCTCTTGATTAGGAGCCCATCGCTCTACCTCCTGCGCCACCTCTACCTTGATGCATATGATGCAGTACATTCCTTTTTTCATCACTGCTTCCTTTTTTTTAGCTTTGTTGGATCTGACATGTGGATTTTATTAATGCTTTGTTTATAAAGAAAACTAGAGTTGTGAAGAGGGTCATAACATTATCATTTTCCACCGTCCATTTGTTTAATAAACCGAATGCAATAATGAAAAGGGACATGTTTTCTTTGTGTTTAAATTATTTTGAAGTTGATGTTGAATGTTATATTGCTTTGTTGTTGTTGTTTTTTATAGTCTATGTGTGTACATGTGTATTTACTTCATTAATTATGTAATGGTGTGTCTGCGTGTACATATGGTACGAGATTTAGTATCCATCATGACACATTTATGATTTAATTTAAAAACGTTACTATCCTATGTGAATATTTGCCTTAGTTGTACATGTACAAGAACATTTAATTGTTATTTATGCAAAATATTTAAATATATGTACTGAGACATACATGTACCTACAAATACACACGCACACACTTGAGAATTTATGGGCTACTCAAAAAACTTGCTCTTCCCAGTAATTTTTGTTCTAACAAAAACATTAATGGCCTTTATTTGCTTTAGTTTAAAGCTTAATTGAATGACGAAGAGCTCATTTTGCTTATGAAAGTAGAGAATTATCTAATTCTCCGTGGTAGTTAGTACAGAAATTTATAATTGTATATATACTGCACTTTTTAAACATGATAATAGACTACCTGTGATTATGTATTTGTATATTTTACTTATTGTATTCATAATTGATTGAACAACATTGTTGGTATTTAATCGTTAGATGTACCAACATCGTTTTCTTACATGCGAAGTACATAGCCTAAGTGTACACTTAATATATATATAAATCTATATCTAGGTCTAGTTTTGATAAGAATCTTGCTCTTACGCTGATGCGATATACATTCTGTTCACAGTGAATGTAAGTTCTGTTTTTGTTAAGTCACCTGGGGCTCCAACAGAGATGGGAACCGCAGACTTCCTTTTTCTGAACTATCTGTTGACTTGGAGGGTGGAAGCTCGCTAACTTTCTGTTGGAATATCCTAAATCTTTTCGAGAAAAGTTAGCATCTTCAAGATTTAGCGTTGAGTTGTAATTTTTTGAAGAAAAAAAAACTGTCGCGTATTAAAACTTAAGGCTAACAATTTAGAGTAAAAAGATCCTCTTAACGGAAAACACTACATACTTTTCAAAATAAACGCGAAAGTGCGAAGAATAAGATACGTAAATTCTACTTACTTAGCTCTAATACTGTAATACTTTTTTTTACGGCTGTTGTTGTTGTTGTTGAGTTGGTTTAACGTACAACATCAGCACTATAAAGGCTATATTGTGAACGGGCCTCAAGACTGGAGTCTGACAATTTTACGTGCTGCCACACACGAGACAGGGCGGGGATACCATGACTCCTGTCTCAGCCGGTCACATTTTTTTTTTACGGCAAGGAAAACTAAAAGACATTTTTTTGTTTACGGCAAGGAAAACTAAAAGACTTTTTTTTTTTTCAAAAACCACTGGCTTATTTTGATATGCGGCAGCAATAATGAAATAAACTAGACAAACGTGTGCATGTACATTTATCATCCTGAAGTTACTCAATACACTGTAACTACTGATCTCCCAAACGGGATGTCCTTGGTTCGAAACCCACGATCGGTAAAAAAAAATGTGTTAGTTTGATTTCGTCCCCTTCTGGTTGTGCCAGTGTCAGTATAATGAATAGGACCGGTTGAGACAAGAGTCATGATCTACACACTGTCTCTGTGTGGCAGCAGTACAATTGTCAGACGTTTGTTTCGGGACCCGTCGGCAAACACATGTACGTCATTCACAGCGTTGGACGCTTATCAATAAACAATTTGCACACGGGTAAAAAGGTAGGCGAATTATTACAATATTAGAGAGCCGGAGGTTTCAGATTATAACTGATTGAGAATGAGCATAATCTTCATAGTTTGTTTACCTAGAGAAAGAATGCCCGGAACTAAATTCCCATGTTGCATGATATTCGATACTGTGATTCAATCATGTGAATGTTTTAGCAGATTAGGACTCGACTACATGTGATCTTTGGACGTGGGGTCGGGGTAGGATTTCTAATATGTTTCTACTGATTAAGTGGTGGGCTTCTCTTCGTCCAGCCTACTCATTATTATGTACGATAACATGACGTTCAAAATAAGCTTAACTTATTTAATGCACGTTCTAACAGACTGATTAGTAAAACACAATTATGTATAATATGCACGACACTTTTTAAAATATTTTTTTTAACACTATGCTTGTTAAACATAAAATTAAATTTGACATAACTTTAAGTTGACACATCTCCGAAACTGCATGGTTTGGGAAGCTTCCAACAAAATAAAAGGCATTTGATTGTTAGATCATATCCACCGACCTGACAATCGTATTGTACTAAGTATTCGTGATGAACGACATGTTAATCTAGCCATATATATTCTCGAATTCGTTTGTTTTCCAAAGAATCAAAAACAAATAACCCCCCCCCCAAAAAAAAAAAAGGTCAACATCTGCTGTAAGGATCAACACCCATCGTTTCAATTAAGAACAGACAGGAGTGTGAATTCAACAATAGTTGCAGAACATGGTTAGGAGATATGAACTCTAATTTAGGTTCAATTTAGCTCACCAAGAAATGTCCAATGGTGCTGCTTTAAAATATGACATTAAGTGCACAAAATGAAAAAAAAAACATATGTACTACACTATGACTCTATAAAGCCCCTACTTTTGGGACACCTTTAATTCCCCGATTCCACCAAAAATGGAGTAACGTTTTGCGCAAAATCGCGTTCCCCTTTGCCTGTTTCGGGGTGAAATCTATAGCTATGAATCCAAACAGATTTAAGAAAAAAAAAAGTGAACCACATACTTCAATCGTTGCGAGACACTGAATTCGTGGGGATTGTGGGATGAAAAAAGCATAAAGAATTACAGATGTATTTGTAATGTGCTATACCCATTTTGATTTTGTCTTTTTTTTTTTCTTTTTATTCGTTGTTATTTTCAGTGCACATAATTGTTATTAAATAAATTTTAATGCAAAAAAAACAACAACAACATAAAACCCCCTTAAAACCTCAGCTTGTGCGAAATTTGCTCAAACATCAAAAGCCATAAATATCAACAAAGGAGAACTAAACAACCTGTCAACAAACAACGAGACTAAAAAGCAAAACAGAAAAAGAAATCCATCAAGAACAGGAAACAAAATTTATTGTCATACTGAACAAAACAGTATATAAATAGCTCTCAAAATTTACTATACATGCCAATTAACATTTTAAGAATCACATATTATATAATATATTTACATGCATTTCAATATTCAAAATAACAAATACAAAAAATCCTTCTCCCTTTAAATGGCATTAAGTTAATTTATTGACAAATTCCATTATCAAATTACTCAACCCAATGCTTCTTCATGCGCTCACTGTTGAACCTGGAAGTCATGATTGTTTAAAAGCTCTCTCATGCTGGAAACATAAACGCTTATGGATAGTGACCAGCACTGCGACTTTGAACAATGTGAATGTCGATGAGTTTAGATACTTTACTGGGGCTGTCATAGACTTCGGAAGTTTTTGATAATTTCTTCTCCCCATCCCTCTATCAGCTGTTGGCTGATCAAACTAATTTTCATGCTCGGCAAAGCCAAACCAGTTCAAGCAAAACAGACCCGAAGTGACAACCCTACACTTCACAAGATATTATGAAGTACATATACATAAACATTATGTTTGGCATGCATTCCATGCCAGATATAAACCTCTACTGGCCATCAGATCTAAAATATAGGGTTACTGCTATTGCAGATGTAATGGGAAAAAGCCAATATATATGACGATAAACGTCATGATCAAGGTGCGTTTTTCTTAATTTTTCACTTTAGTAAATTATTGTACTTGTTGTAAGCATGCATACCATATACCAAATGAAAGAGAATTTATCTGCCTATTTTAACATATTTTCAAAGTAATATTTGGAAGAAAGGGTGGGAGGGGTTTATTTTTGTGAAGTTCTTTTTTCCAATTAGAGTTACTTCCCTCTGTGTAACAATTGGACATGAATCATTGAATGGGACAGACTCATGGTCAGAAGCATTGGGTTAAAGAATTACTATCCCTCCCTTCAAATGGTCCTAATAAATAAAAAAGAAAAAACAAAAAAATTTCCATCCCCTCCTTTTAAAAACTACAATAAATAAGCACTTTTTTCTTTCTTTTAAGCTACCCTTTATGCCATGAATACTATAAATATGATAAAAAAAACCATGAGGACCCCAAAAATCTTAATCATCAGCCATCGATTGGATGTTACAGACTGAAAATACTTTAAGATTTCTGTGTGAGCAGCTTCAATATTTTGGCTGGCATCATCCACATTGTGATCAATCCTGTGAAAAAGGTAAAAAAAACAAAAAACAATTATTGAGACCTACAACATATAACCATAGTAGGCAAAAAATATAAATTCTTCAAAATGCACCACAAGAGTTAAGCCAATATGCAAGCATAACACCCGTCTCAAGCATCTTATTACACCAGAAAGGCAAAAGCTTTCAGAAGAATACTACGGTTGGGTTACAAATATTTCAATATCATGGGATTTCAAAAAGACAGACAGCATTGGAAAGAGGTACCATCAAAGGCTCTTGCTTTACCGCACCATGCTTAGTTGCCTACTTGCCTTGCCTAGCTAGAGACAGCAGACCGTCTTAGAGTGCATGCACATGTAAACATAAAAACACACACACAGCAAGCCATGGTGGTACCTGAGAGCTGAGGCCAGTTTGGCTCTCTCACTTGTGCTTTTTCTCTTCCTTTAATTTTTTTTTTTTTTAAACACAGTAAGTCACAGGTAAATCTTTATTTGTGCACAGGGTTTGTGTTTGCAATTTACACTATTCTATCACTATATAGATATAGGATACATATAATATGATTTAAAAAAAACAAGACCAAAGTAGGAAAGGTGATTCTCATTCACAGAGGCTAAATTCGCTAATCATTTTGCTCTCCAGTGTTACAAACTAACAGATCCAATCAACAAAAAGGCCTAGATAAAACCCACTCTCCCGTCCCATTGTTTATTAAAATAATAGGAATTATTCAGTTTCAGGCACCATAAGGAGTGGCCGAACCTAAGAAGTCCTAGGTCTACGGTTAATAAATACTGTCAACACATTACTCCTTAGCCAAAGGCATGTATGCCAATGGTGCGTTTCGTCAAAGGAGCCCACACAGTTTAGTCTGTCTGAGCTTTTACAAACTAAAAACAAAACAAAAAACGACCATGCTCGACCCTTGCCTTCATACTCAGGCTCTTGTCACCGGCAACTACATAAGTGGCTAGATCAAAACATCGGCAAGTTTGCCTTGTTGGTGGCTAGAATAGGATCCCGAAGTCCCGGCATATTGCTTGTTATCGATAGTTCGCCCCAATACTGATTTGAAGTGCCTGAGTGATACAGGCCTTATTGGCATTCCATATGTAATCATAACCATACCTTCCCACGATTTCCTCCTGTTCCTTGACCATATGAGCAAGCTGTTGAAATATTGAACCCAGCTCAACAATAGTAGACTCAATACTTTGCATTGTGTCTGCTCTACTTTGAATATATGCATCCTGGAAAGTAAAAGAAACAACAAACAATAGGTTGAAATTGGTACTGTCAAACCAGAGTACATGTATATATGGGGTCAGTTCAAAAGGCGCCATTTCCGAACAGGTCATTCTTTGGAGTCCATAACCAAATATTTAAGCCTTTTCAATAGGACTTGAATTTATCAATAGCTTATATCCTCAAAAGACAACTATAGAGAGTATTTGGTCATGAGTTTAACGGTTTTTAATTAGAAACAATTATTTCCTAATTTAGACCAAAAAACCTACATAGGCACTTTTTAGAACTCTTACCCAGGATTGTGTAAGCACTACTTTATAAAACAAAATGAAAAAAAAAACTATATGACAATTCATCACTTGTCAATGGATTAGCAGGTTCATCTTGTTCTCTGTGCACTAAAACCCGAACAGTCCAAGCTAAGAACCTGTTTTTATCTCCCGAGAAGCAGGTGCTTAATACTTTCTGACAGATTTTTATGACTTTTAGTAGGGTTCGGGAAAGAGTTAAGCGAAGACCCCTGTGGTAATCCCAGTTTTTTCTAATACTTCTTAATTATATCAGTTAAATAACAATTTAAAATAGATGTGGCCCATTTCAACTAATCAAGTTCAATTCAACTTTTATACTTTCTTACCTGTTCGTCTATAATTTGCATCTGATTTTGCAAATTTCCTTTTCCTGAACCTGACATGTCTATGGCAACCTCTCCATTGCCTGCATGGCTCGCCTCATCTTGTAGCAAGACTGAACCATCTATTCGAGAAATAGTAGTTTTAACCATGAGATTTTCTTCATAACAAACAACATATGTTATATATATATATATATATATATATATATACACATATGGAAATTGCAAATGCATTTTTTTTTAAAGCAAATTTGCAAGCAAGAACAGACTTTTTGGGATACAATAAGATTACACAGAAATTAGGATTTTAGACCTAGCTAAAGCATAAATGAAAGCTGGTAGGTACGGTACTGGCTAGATTGTAACTACAGAACTAAAAAAAGAAACACTAACCCTGAATAACACTTTCTAGACTTCCTTAAAATCCTGTGACACATTAATAAAGATTGGTACAAACCCCCTTTTTTAAATATAGACGCGGCCAACGTCAAAATGTATTTTTCAAATTTTTTTTACCTATATTATTCATTGCATCTGTTTTGATCAAATGGATTGTTTTAAATGTCATATTTACAAATATTCCCACAGATTAAGTCTGATTTATCATGAATGTAAAAACTCAGTTCACCTATGAATATAGAAAATAGCTTTTCATAGTTACGAAAATGTCTGCACTAGTCAATTACACAACAGTCTTAAAAAAATATTTTTTTTGGAAAATGTAAAAAAAAATGTGGTGGTGTATACTAATATTAGTAATAATCATTTTATATTTATGTCATCATTTATTATAAATATATGAGAAAATAGGACTAAAAAGTTCAAAGATTGATTGCCTACTCATATGTCCTTGGTAAGCTGATGGTGGCATCGAAGATGTCACTGCAGATGCAGAAAACTGCTCTCTTCTTGTTTTTTGGTGTTTTAAGTTCTGAAAAAAAAATGAATACATGTATAACCATGAGGCTTTATGCAGGAGCTGTACCAAAATCCCACTTAATTGATTGCATGAGTGAGAATCTAACATAATAAAACTACGCAATGGATGTCTTTCTAAAATGTATACATGTACCTTAAAAATACAAACTGAACAGTAAGAATAATAATATAACTTTGCATCAATAATATCCATCTTAGTAAGATAATGATATTCAATTGACTGCAATGATGACAAATCTGCACAGTAGCACTGCAGCTAGATCAATTTCATTATCAATTTGAAAGCCTTTAGGAAAATAAAACTTAGTGTGAAATCGCAAAAAAATCTGGAAAATTTAGTCACGACTGGAAATTACTCGACAAGAAATGCAATGTATATATCTGGAATAATCAGTTGTAAATAAATCCCCTTTGTGCAAGAAGCACATATGATTTAAATGCAATAGATTTGACCACACACACACAAACACATATACACTTTAGCTCACGCAAAAAAAAAAAAAAGCAAAAATGACTCACCTCTGTTCTTACTTCTAGAACTTGTCTGAAATCATTGGACATAGTAGCCAATTTGGACTAGGGAACAAGAAAATGAGAGAGAAGCGTAACATTCATTATAAAATTATAGTAGGGAGATATTTAATCAACTTAAGTTCAAGGAACACACCTTTTATGCTAAAGACAATCTCTTCTGTTGGTTTTGTGATAGCCACCACCAAGTGCATTCTATTTGAATTCTTTTCTATCCCGACCACTACCCTTTCTTATCTTTTTTTTTTATTAATTTGTTCAATTTTCCATATATCCTATATCATTCCAACCCCACCACTTTATCTCATTCTTAGGCCAAAAAAGATGTAGGAAAAGGACTCAGAAAAGCCCAAAATCAGAACCCTATAGTTCTCAAAAGATCCTTAATTCCCTAAAAAATCACTTGTTCATCCATACTATTTCATTACTCCATCACTGTCTCCTCCCCCTACTGCAACTTAACAAAAATGGCGATTATTGTACATGCACTTGTATTCCCTATTTATATATCACTGTCATGTAATTTCATTCTCTACGTCAGATCATCAGAGGACTAATTAAATTTCAAGATTCACTCTATCTAACATTTGGGGAAAAAAAGTAACTCCATGTAGACTTTGCTGAACTCTGCAATCTTTTTGGGTTTGAGTTTGTTATGTTCTAGGTTCAATGTATTGTAAATTTAACAATTAAAGAAATAAAAGCTCCATCAAGATATATACAGTAATTCAAGTGTCTCAAAAACTTCAACTTGCTAACAAGGAAATAACTAAAGAGTGATAATAAAATGATGTTTAAAGGCAACACTCACCTGCAACGCCACAACAACTGTGTTGGAATGTGTTTGCTGATGTTTACCATATTGTGCTCGCTGAGATTTTGCAAGCTAAGAGGGGAAAGAAAAAAAAAACTGTATTAGATGAAACCGGTACACTAATAAAGGTAAACAGTAAAAAAAACAAAAAACAATTGTCCATAATGCCGTTAATTTGCACACTAACAAAATAAGTTGAGTAGTTTTGAGCTAAAATTATTGGTAATGCATATAATCAAGACAAGTTGCACATGTAATCATATAACGATTTCCACTTTTTAATATTTCTTTTACCAAAGCATTATTGAAGTTCTGTGTGCCCTTGAAAAAAATCTCACAGACAACATGAAAGGCGGCATTTATTTATAATAAAAATGTCCACTTTGTGAGTAATATATATGTATTCTGATTAAGTGTAAAGTTTAATTCATTAAAACTTTTGACTTGTTTTTCACAAATTTATTTTGGGGTCTGGCAATTTTACATCTAGGTCTTTCACATAAAGGTCTTGATCAGATCTAGATCAAATTGAGAGAATACCCAGGTGGATTTTTATTCCAAATTCTAAATCCAAGAATATGTAGTGGCTAAATTACAATTCAGGTGCAGGGGAAACTGAAAATATGTGGAAATAATAAATGATATAGCACTGTGACTTACCAACTTGAACTACTGATAACTGGCAAAATGTGCCAACTTTTCTAGAGTAAGCAAAAAAAAAAAGGCATACCTGTTGTAGTTGTGCAATCTGTTCATTGAGACTGTTTATGTCCTGTTTGATAATGTAGGTCAACTCTTGAATCTCTACAGGTTTATCATCAAACAACGCCCTTCGCTTTGCCACTAAAAGGAAGATTGACACACACACACATAATTTTTATATATAAAATTTAACATGAGTTGTGTTAATAACGATAATTTATATCTAAAATTAAATGAATTCTCAAAAGATCTGTAAATGGAATTTGATACAATATCGTTACAGTATATTGAAAAAAAAGGTTCAAAGAAAACATAGATGATTTTCTGAAACTTCCAAATTGTTTAAGGTGATGATTTCAAGGCACCATTTAGTATTATCCATTGCAACTGTCATTTATTTAATACACACTGTTCTGTTTTAATTTCACGACAAAGAAATATTAATATAATGCCCATATTAACTTCATCAAAATGATACTTAAGAGATAGTAGTAACATTTTAAGTGCTCTATCAATAGCTTTGAATATAAGCTTATTTCAAAAACAATTTTACATGAACTTAATTGCTAGTTCACTTACATATTGTCAGCTTCTCTAATTTGGCAAAAGTATTGGCAAGGTCTTTTCCAATGCGCCTGCAAAGAAGACAAAACATTTGAAACAAATGATAAAAGGGGAACTAAAAATTAATGTTTCAAATGAACTAGAACTACTTTGTTCTTAAGTAGCATTCAATACTTGTTGAAACACAAGTACAATGTATATATGCTTTGTTAGTTTGTTCTCATACATTATCTGCCCCGGTTGTGAAGAACTTTCGAGAAATCTGTCAATTTGGTAAACAACTTGTTTTTCAGTGTCGGTTTGTTTACAATCTAAGGCTTCTAGTCAACTGGAGTAATGTCCCTTGTAGCCTCGCAATTTCTAGATGATGGTAGTACATGCTAGAAATATCGAGAACAACTCGAATCTTCTGGGTTACAAATCGGTATAAAAGGCTTGTACTAGTGAGCTGTAGAGTTCAGTGAGTAGTAGTCAGTCAGTCAGAGAGTCTGAGCGTGTTTGTTACTACTTACTATTATTAGAAGCTGTTGTGTTGCAGTTACGGATTGCTATTGTAGTTGTGGAATTGATCACAGATTGTTATTGCAGCTGTGCATTTAATTGCTGTGGAGATTTCATTATAACATTTTCAATACCCTAACGTGTTTATAGTTAATAAAGTTATTCTTCAATATTTCTACAAGAAGGAGTTAACTTTATTATTTGTGTTGAGCCAGTGGATGTTGGATCATTGTCTGAAGCCCGCTACAATATATAATTATATAACCGATAGCTGGGCTCTACAACAGAGAATGTGCATCACCCCAGCAATCCACATTACAATCATTAAAAAAAAATTGAATTAATTACACTACATACATACTTGGCAATTTGTGTAAATTCACTTCGGATGTGCAATGCTCTGTTTTTATGGTTTGCCACTGCTCCATTACTCTACAAAAGAAAATACATAAACCAATACATTGAAAATGATACATAAATCAACCTTTGTATAGATTCAGCATGAAATATTTGGTTTGAAAAAAAAATAACCCACAACAAACCCCAAAGATACCTACAGAAAATTTTTAATAACATTTTCAGGCTTAAAGAAACATTTTTAAAACGCTTTTTACAGGAAAAAGATGCCCTCTTCTATGTTCTCCAAGGGGTTCATGTACAGTGATGGGCCCTAAATCTGCAGGATACCAGGACTTCAGTCAAAGCAGTTCAAATTATGTTGATTCTGAAGCTTACTCTGATCATTCAAAGACAATGCAGCACCTGCTACCTGCTCAACCTAACCCCCAATACATTACTGGACAGATAAGCTATGAAAATATAAAATGGCAATGGTTTAAAATATCAGAAAAAAAATGAAGACGAGAATTCTACCTTTTGAAAAGGCTTAGACAGTGAATAATTTTATATTTCAATGTGTATTGTATCATACGTTTTCTTTTCTCAGCTGCTTTGAGCTATCAAACTAGAGAGAAAGAGTTAAGCTGAGTAATGTCCACTGTGAAATATATTGTGGACAGGCCCCAAGACTTAACAACTTTATGTGCTGCCATACACAAGACTGTGGGATAGACCTTCACTTCTGTCTCAGTTGGTCACTTATATATTTCAAGAGAGAAAAAAAAGATTTGGAAAAGCCATAGAAAACCATTTGAATTCGATTTCCAAATCAGGAATTATAATTAGAATGAAAATTATCTCAAAACAAAAGAAAAGGAAGTGAAGTAGCTAATTTAAAAATAGGGGCTAAAAGCTATCTATATTTCACCTGGCGCGATTGAAGTGATTTGACCACAGAGAGAAATTCATTGGATCTATCGCGGCAGGTCATATCTGGATCAACCAAAAGAAGGTCCTGTCTTGGCTGGGTAAAGTTATCCTGTCTAGAAAATGAATGTTGAGAACTGCTAGTACTGCTTTCTCTTTGCCCCTGTTGCTCCAGAAGTCTGTCTGAGCCAGAGTTATTTCTTCTCCGGCGAGCTAGCATTGATATGATTATGAACAGCCCATCCCTCGAATAAAGTACAACTTTGTAACCTTTTCAGAACCTACAAAAGAAAGAAAAAAAAGCATTACTGCACATTTTCAGTGCAAATTTCATTATGATTATAATGAAATTAAAATTGTTGATTTTAGTTTCTGCAGTCAGTTTAACCATTTATTCGGACATGTGAACCACAGAATTAGCGCTTGGAGTTTTTTTTACGTCTAAATTTGGATTATTGGAAAGCCAGTGACATTTTTTATTTTAGCGCAAAAATTGCGAGAAAACATCTAAGAAAAGCCCTAGTTAGAAAGGTTCTTTTGAATATTTTACTGATTTTTGCCGTTACTCTAAAGGATCATGCAGAAATAAACACAAGACCATTAGCACTCCATGTCGAGTAGTTTCATTCAATTCAAAGAAAAAACCCTGTAATGTATATATGCGTCAGATTGACCGACATGCAATTTGTAAACAAGAAAGAGTCATCATAGCATGGCTAGTGCCCCTACGCCATCAATCAGCCAGGCTGAGCAACAGATTACGTGGACAAGGCACACGGGCGTTGTTTCATATCTCCGCGCACAAAATCAGCACGATTTCTAGTTACTTTGGAGCGGGATCATAAGTTTCACTTCTGTCAACAAAGCAAACAGCGAGTACAAGTTTGATGAGAGATGACTGGCATAGTTTCTAAACGTCTAGAATGACTAAGGATACGTTTTGGGGCAATATTTGTATAGATCTTGACCTAGATCTCTGTACTATTTGTAAAAGTTGATTTTCACACTAAAAATGTATCTCCTCCAACACTAATTGGCGGCTGCTTTGACAATTGGTATGATGTTGGTCCTTGGTGTAATAAACAACGTAGATCTAGATTCTAGCTTACGTCTCGTCAAAACAATAGAAGAATTTAGAAGGCTTACGATCTAGATCTAGAATCTAGATTCTGCCTAAAAATATAGATTTTAGATTCTTAGATCTAGATCTGTAGGTCTACAGTTATTTGAATGTATAGGAACCCATACTAACAAACGGTACGGGTGTCAAGATTCAGGGCTAAATCTAATACATGAAATAGACCTTAGAATCTAGATGCTGGTTCTCTCTGTTAGTATCGTTTCATCTATAAATAATCTACACGTAGACTAGCTCAGTTAGTAGGTTGGAGTTGTCGAGCAAAACCGGAAGTTTAGTAAGAGCATGCGCATAATTTTGGGCCTGAAGGGTATAAAGCCTCCGGTTATTCCTGTTTCGGTTTGTTTGGTCCAACACCTCCTAAAGGAAAACAACAGCTCTGTGAACGTTCATGATCTGAAAAGACCAAGGATTTTTTTTTAATAAGAAAAGGAAAACCGTGTTTACTTCCAAAAATGGCACCAACCGTACAATCAAGTCTCCCTGTTAACAATGCTATTCGTGGTAAGAATAACTAGATCTATAGGTAGCTCTCTAGAAATTAGCTCTATCCAGGCCTTTGTTGTAAAGAGAAACGAAAGTGAAAGGAGAATACGATGGAGTCCTATAAATATTATAACTCTTTAGACATTGATTCTAAATTTAATTATGTATGGGCCTTACCTAAATACAGACCTTATTTATATAATTATATCCGAGGCACTACTGCCCCTCCTTTACTTTGCAGCCACTTTAATAGAAGAGGAATACTTTCCAATAGTCAAAACTACCTGTGGTTCAGATTTCAAGACAATAGCACCATTGTCATGATTGTGCTTACTACCCAAGGATGGCTGAGTCTGTGTAGTCCAAAAACGAACTGATTATTGCAATAAAGAATAATTTTATTTCACACTGTATTTTAATCTTTCTTGAGATCTACAAAACATTAAACTTGGAGATAGTTTCAATTTCTTTCGCGCCCCAATAAGTGATTTTACTGGAACGGCAAAGCTTTATGTGTTAAATTTGGCCAGAAATATATAGCAATATTGGGCAAAAACACTATAGCCCCCCTCCCCCTCTTCAGGACATTTTTAATTTTTTCTGTCTAGATCAAATCTATACTTTGTACTGTGGTTGCGTTTGCCCTGCTATTTTGGTCTCCAGCTGTAATCTTTGTGTCTCTTTGATTGAAACTTTGTGTAAGAGATATCTATATTAGTTGGTTTCCTTGGCTGTAATGACAGGGCTTATAAATTTAGAAATTGAGGAGTTGTGTGATTAGTATAATTATATTCAAATAGTGAAATCGGATTTTAAATGCTTTGCATCCACTGCATACAAACATATTGAAAAACTAAGGCATGCTGGTGTGAAAAATTAGGTGGCGTATTTTACATGTCATAAAGTAAGTAATTTTTTTTTAAGATAAAAAGAATGACCATAACAAAATCTACTATTTTATAACAAGTAAAACAGTGTATCATCCTCATGGGGGATATATATATAAAGCAATGATTTATTATGTATCTCAAAATAGGACTAATTCTTATCTTTCTATTCTTTAGACACTCAACAGGCTCTTGAAGAGACAATGAAGAAAAGAATCATGATCTATGATGGAGGTATGGGCACTATGATACAGTTGGAAAGACTTGAGGAAAGTGACTTCAGAGGAGACATATTTAAGGACCATACCCACCCACTTAAGGGAAATAATGACATTCTTGTTTTGACCAAACCAGAGATCATCTACAAAATACACAAGGTAAGTCTTTTGGATGTATTTACAAACCATTTTGTAATTTTTCTATTCATTTCGATACATGGGCTTTTCCCAAGCTGTTTATAATTTTAGTACACACTTTGTATCACCCCGGATTCCCTTCTTTTAAGATTGAGAAGTTCTTGCTTCAGAGTCCAAGGATTTTATTTTCATTATGGTTAATTGTTAAACTGGCTAATTTTTGTTCAGATGTCTATAATAGGAGATTTCAGAATAGTGTTGATCTCAACAGAGGTTCTTTTCCATATTACCCATAACATCTAGGCTTACCTGGAAGCTGGTGCAGACCTCATTGGAACCAACACGTTCAGTGGAACAAGCATCGCTCAAGCTGACTATGGATTGGAGCATATTGTGAGTCCTGTCTTTTTTTTTTTTTTTTTGGTTTTGGCAATCACAATGTTATGATGTACTCCTCATTACATGTATAGGGCTTATTTGTTAATTTTCAGTTGCACATTCTGACTATTTGAAATGGCTAAGTCAGTGACAAAAGAGTAGACTATGTTAACAAAAATATTCTTGTCCTATTTGTTCTTAGTGATGATATAAATTATATTATTATCCTATTTATAAACTACTTTTTATTAAATTTTCAAATGTTGGTCTTTGAACCTGTGCATGAAATAGCCTAGTTGCTCACTTTGAACATTGAGAAATCAACCGAGCAACCTAGCCTGATATGTTTCCAAATCTATATATATGGCCTTTGAAAAAAAGTTGGTCCCGTGTTTGGAAACCAAGATTTAGGGTCCTGATTTTACTTAGAGGGTCTCTGGTGACCATGAAAGAACACAAAATCTGCTGATTGTCACTTGTCTGAATCATGTAAATTTTGTGTGTATGTCTCTCTCTCTCTCTCTCTCTCTCTCTCTCTCTCTCTCTCTTTTGGGATCCAACTGGCTCAAGTGGTAAAGTGTTTGTTTGCGGTTTAAAACCCATGATTGGTAAAACTGATTTCATACTGAGAAACTAGACTTCACACCTCGTGGTCAGCCTGTTTCAAAGCCTCCTCATAAGATTAACTTGTGGAGCAGTCAAATCCTGAAATGCCGCAGTGTAGAAACACTCTGCCCTAAGTAAATAAGATAAGGTATATTATGATGACGTCTCACCCAATAAAAATAGGCGCCTGGCAGCGCTGGGATTTGAGGGATAAAGCCCAAAAGTGGGCTGAGTGCAGTCCCAGTGGCAAAAGCTTTCATTATGTCGAATCACCCCAGGAATGTTAAGTCATTTCAGTTACTTACAATCCTTCTTTTTCTTTTTCCAACAATTTTGTTATCTTATGAATTGTTTTCGATAGTTAAAGTTTACAGTGAACCAAAGGCATTTGTTTTTATTTGTATTTTTGTGCGAATGACTGGTTTTTTGTGAGGGTCAGATCTTATTCCTCAATCATCAACTGGGTTCTCTCCTTTTCACTACAAAGGCAGCAGTGCACTGCTCGTATACAAGGCTTCTGTATAATTCTATAAACCCATGGGTCAACATTGGGTCTGACCAAATTTGCTTATGTTGCTATCTGTGGTTTGGGCAGAACTGGAGCAGATGTTCTAATCTATTATCTTTGACCCAGTTCTGCATATATCTGTATCACCTGTTATCAGCTGAAAGGTGGTTGTATCCCTGCCCTGGACCTGAAAAATGGGTGACTGCTCATAGATAGCAGGTTGTAAAGTTCCGTTTAAAGTTCATTGAAAGTTTCCAGGGCTTGAGGGATGTTATTGAAAGTTTCCAGGACTTGAAGGAAAGTAGGTCATCTGAGATAAATATTGTGATGCTGATTGGGCCATGGCATCTAGGTATTATGTAAGACCTTTCAGTAGACGACTCTGTCTGGGATGCATAGGGGCTATTCTCAATGTGGGTTGGCCACTTCTCGTAAAGTCTCAGCTTCTGTTTTCTAGTTTATGGAGTACAGACAGATCAGTTATAAAGCTGAGACTGTCTACCAGGCATCATCGTGGTTACTTGACATAGATTTTTGCTCTCCAATTGCATATATCATATTTTGTTTAATTTAAACAAATTGTTGCGAACTGTTGCGGGTAAAAGGAAGAAAAAAGAGAGTCTTGTGGCAAGTGAAAATACGTGTAGGAAAAAAACTTCTCCCCATTCTCTCTCTTCTTTCGGTTTTCTTTTTAAGGTAGCTGTCTGTCTTTCAGTCCTTAATATAGACATTACTGTGCGGTAAAAACAAACTCAATCATTCAGTCCGCCTGCGTGTCTGTCTCTCTCTCTCTCTTTCTCTCTCTCTCTCTCTCTCTCTCTCTCTCTCTCTCTCTCTCTCTCTCTCTCTCTTTCGCGTTTCTTAAATAAATCAGTAGAGCACTAGCACAAGGAGCTTCTGTCACGTCCATATTCTTGTATAACATCGATTAGCTATCATCTATTCTACGCGATGTAAGATGGAAGTCTGCCATGTTTGTCATAAAGCCTTGTTGCTGGCGTCGAATCAGAGGTTAAAGAAACCAACACACTCACTCACCTGACAACTATGTCGATGTAACCCTAGACACCCAGCCCAACGTCTAAACTGATGGTCAACTGTTTTGTCGCAGTGCAGCACACGTGTACTAGCCTTAGTGGGGTAGGTTTCGTGGACACCAAGTCCACTATGTAACCCAAGACACCCAGCCCAGCGACTAAACTGTTGGTCAATTGTTTTGTCGCAGTGCAGCACACGTGTACTAGCCGTAGTGGGGTAGGTTTCGTGGACACCAATACAACTATGTAACCCAAGACACCCAGCCCAACGTCTAAACTGATGGTCAACTGTTTTGTCGTTGTCGCACTGCAGTACATGCGAACTAGCCTTAGTGGGGTAAGTTTCGTGGACACCAATACCACTATGTAACCCAAGACACCCAGCCCAGCGACTAAACTGTTTTGTCGTTGTCGCACTGCAGTACACGCGAACTAGCCTTAGTGGGGTAGATTTCGTGAACACCAAGTCCACTATTCCGTGACGCCTGTGTCGTGCTACCCATGGTGCGTGGTGGTCTCTAAAATAAATCTTTTTTTTTTAAAATCTAGATATGCCGTGCGACAGGTGTTCTCACTGTTCTGTGGTCCCCACGGTCCGCTTAACAATAGCGTAATTAAAGTACGTATGTAAATAAAAACAACGAGCGTTATCATTGAACGCAATATAGGCTATCCTTTTTTTTTATTTCTTCTTCAGGTTTTAGTTGTATGTTGTGCGTCAGAAAAAAAAACGAGAGGAAAAAAAAACCCAAACCAGCCGAGTTTATTTTAAGTTCTGATACATTAACCATTTACATCATGATTCATAGATAAAACAAAATGTAAGCAAGATGATTAATTATCCAGACAAAAATTTCCATTCTTTTTTTCCCATCATAAATTTTCCCCTCATTATCGTTAAAAAGAAACGCGTGTCTGTAGTAGTACGCTATGTGACAACACTATTTAACTAATTGATAACCGCTGATAGTGATTTTTGAACACGCAAGCTCGGTCGTTTTCACTATTTTCATAAGACCTTATCTGGGTTATCTCTGCACGTGTGTGTGGGCCTTTACTATTCTAGGCACATAGTTGTGTAGTTGAGATCGGGATGTGACTTTCATATGATACTGATGCAAATATTATTCTAAGCAAAGCGAAAACAGTCATCAGGTTACAGCGTGTGTGTGTGTGTGTGTGTGTTTAATCGCATTCCAGTTAGCAGCTGCCAGAATATTGACAGCTGGTGTGGAAAATAAAAAGGCGTAGTTTTTTTTGCTTGTTTGTTGTTTTTCAACTGGTTTTTGTTGTTGTTTTGTCGTGTTTTTTTTGTTGTTTTTTTTTTTTTTTTTTTTTTTTTGGGGGGGGGGGGGGTATTAAGCCCTCTTAGAATCTAGGAGACGCCAATGGAAAGAGAGAGAGAGAGAGACGGGACAGGGAATCATTTTCAAATAAAAGAAGGAACAAAAGCAACACATTTTGTTACATTGTCACTTTGCTTATGTGCTGCTTAAATAACGCCTTCTCAAATTGAAATGATGATAGTAACAGCTGTAGCTGTACATGCGCTTACGTCCTTAAATTATTCTGTTTTAAATAATGACCTATGCAGGTTAGTAGAATACCCAGATAAAACACTTTGAAGCATTGATGAAAAAAAAAAACAGCAACACACACATACAAACTCTTCGGGAAAGAGAATCTCTGTCTGTCTATCTCTCTCTCTCTCTCTCTCTCTCTCTCTCTCTCTCTCTCTCTCACACACACACACACAAACACACACACGACCATGTAACCTCCGTAGTTTTCCTAGCACCTTATCTCGGTTATCTATGCAAGTATTTGCAATGGGCCTATGTGGTTGCGTAGGCGAAGTATCGTAAGCAAAGCGCAACTTTGTGATCAGGTTACAATTTTATTTTATTTCCTCGCATTCCTGTTTCTATAGGTGTTGATTGTGGTTAAACTCGAAGTTCCATGATTTTGCATCGCTTCAGTACGTTTCGGTGAAAACAAGAAGGGTTATTGAGCAAAATGTAAATTAAACCTTACAAAACGGAATACACGTAATTGCAATTAATGCTTATGAATAAAAACATAACGTTATACGGTTATAGGGAAAATGGAAAATTGAATTACATACAGATGCAAGTTTGCTGTGTACAAGGGGTTTTCTTTTTTTTTTTAATTGGTTGTTGTTTGTAAAAGTTATCATTGGTTCGGCATGTACTTTCTCCTTTTTTCATAATATTTAACCCTTATATTCCGCTGTGTTACTACTGTCGAGTTTCAGTGGCTATCCAGTACATAAGCACCTGACTGGAGACTAGTTGCGTCATTTCAAACGTAAAACAGTAATTACTTATTAATGTGTTTCGATGTAGGTGACATTGTCAAAGGATTCTTGTTACATTGCCGTTCGTAACTTTTGATCGATGCAACATTTATCATATTTTTTGCATCCACGCCACGGATAGTGGGGAGTGTGATAGATCTGGGGAAAGAACTTCGGCTTCTGATGCGTTAGGTCCGTGTTCGAACCCCGCTCTGATGGTTGCGTTTTTTCTACAGGTCGGATCAATGTCATTGAAATATGATCAGCCAATTCCCGGGTGCCCTGCAATATAGCCTTGATGCTAAGGTCGAGCCTTACGAAACCAGCCTTTATATAAGATATGATAATTGTATAGGTCATTATTGGTTCTGTCTCTATACTCATACCTGGAGATAAAAAAATATTGCAATGTTTCGATGTGATACAAGAAGGAGTACGTTCTTTATGTGTGCTAGGAAAAATAATTATTTCAAACATCAGAGAATTAAGTAGACATTTCTCGTGCTCAAAGGGAGCTTCTAAAGCTTTTGTTTTAAACTTTGTTTTTTTTAAAGTGTTAGTTAGATCCAGACCATGTTGCACGGATCTATAACTAAATTGTGCCAGACCTGTACTGGGGCTTTGTTTCTTCTGATAATTTCATTGTACATGTACAGGGTGAAAGTCGATGCTGATTTATCTCTTTTAAGTATCTGCTCTGTTTCTCCTTCTCCCCTTCTCTCTCTCTCTCTCTCTCTCTCTCTCTCTCTAGCTATTCCTCGCTCGCATTCAGAAAGACAAATGCACCACCTTGGACTTGATATTAAATTGCAACATAGTGCGGGAATTACAAAGGACGCTCATGTACCTCTGATGCAATACTGGTATAAACTATTAAATCCGATAAACAGCTCAAAAGACACACGCACGCGACTTATACCCTCCCCCCTCAAAAAATAAAAGAAAATCCCGATCGCAAGAGAGAGAGAGAGAGGAAAAAAAACATTTGGTTTTTGGTTATTTGGTACCGCACCTATATAAATCTTCGGTTGGGTTGTCTCTTTTCAGAAGTCATGAGTTTGTGTACATGTGTCTGTTTGTCCTTGATTCTTCTCCCCCTTTCTTTCTTTTTCTCTTTCTCTATCTCTCCCTCTCTCGCGCGCTTCTTATTTATCTATCTTATTTCTGTCTCTATCCATCTGTGTAACTCTTTCTTTCTATCTCTCTCCACTCTCTTCTAATCGATTAGCTGTTAGGCCCATGTGTATATGGTTCTAACCGCTACAGGCTATGTTTTCAGACCATATGGTACTGCATGTTATACAATGTATTAAAAAAAAATGATTATTTGAAATGTAATACTTTTGTAACGGGAAGCGTGTACTTATATTGCATTCACAGGCGTTTTTTTTTTAAGTGCTCAAGCAAGGTAAACAGAAAACCTATATTGTGGTTAAACATGTAATACCGTTTTAAAAACTTGCTTATCAAAGTGTTTTCTATTCTGTTGTCCTTTTATAACAAAAACATTTTATTGAAAAAAAAAACACATAACCATTCTGTGTAATTTTTTTTTAAAGAATTTAGAAAAAGATTCTATTACTAGTATTAGGCAAATGTTCCTAGATACAAGTGCCATCAAAAGGATACTTTGTGAAGACCATTTTATTATAGAGAAAGTCATTTAAAAGTTTTAGATATCTCTATCGAAAATGTTACAATAAAGAGTGAATTCTTTGCATTAAACAATAGGGCAAGACATTTTAATTTTCATCCATCATAATGTGTAACAACTTCTTTATGTTTCAGGTATATCGGCTGAACAAAGAAGCTGCGGAGCTTGCAAAGCGAGTCTGCAAAGATGTTGCAGATGAAACAGGTGCTTTTCCAAATTATAGATATGACCAAAAGAAAGAAAAAAAAGATCTAGTGTAGATCTAGTAATAATGATTTGAAGAGACTATGAGTGTAGGGGTAGGGGAAAATTCCCTTGAAACATTGTTGCTTTGCACGTACATTCTTGCAAGCAGTATCGCTGCATTTTACACATTTTTTTTTATTGTGCTGGGAGCATCTTCCTTATCAAGACAGGTCCTCCTGAATGGTGGCATCTGTTGACTTTGCAAATTGTGCGACTAGATTTTGACCTTTGGTCTTGTCTCCGCCTTATGACAATATAAATATTCGCAACACTTTTGGGCCATTCTTGACGATGGTCTACAGACTTAAGGGCCGAACTGAATGTTATTTCTTTAACCAGAACAACTTCAACAGTTTGGTAAATTTGTTTTGCAAGCTCTATGACAATATGCAGACAGTCTAAAGTCTTTGTATCAGGAATTCAGAGTGCTATCGACTTAAGTTAGGTGAATAATTTGCTGGTGCCATAGGTAGTATTGATTCAATAATTTATTTCTTTTTCAATACATTTGGCATGATGGATATAATGTGAATAACATGGGTTTCATTTCATCACTTTCGCTTTGTGCTTGAAGAGCAGTATTCTGAAATCTTTACAATTTACAAGCCACTGAATCATGTCAGGTTAAAAAACAACAGAACATTGAAAGACATAACAGTGACAATGGTCAGAGTTCGCCACATGACTATGTTTCTTGTAAAAACAGCCTGCGGGTAGACTTTTATATCTCCAATTATTATAAGCACTGCAAAGACCCTTGAAATATATTAGAATGAAGTGATGAATTCCTAAACTGCCAGTGGTATAATCATGTAAGCTTGAAATATAGGCTTCTCTCGTCTGAGTCAGTATCATAGCAAAAAAAATAAGATCATATAAATTTAGCTGCAACAAACTGAAGCTCAGGTGATTGCCTAAATTAGCAACTATGAGTTTGGCATTGCGATGTTGTTATTGTTTAATACACTAATTAAAAAAAAAGAAGAATGTGTATTTATTAACATAAAACATGAAAAACTAATTGATATTAGTCTTACTTAAAAGAAAAATATCACACTGAACCTGTTCAAGTTGTTTGAAGCACAAAGGTTTAATCTATTTTGATACCATTATAAGTCACTAAGGGATATGCACCTTTTTGAAGAATTCAGACCAATTATTTTTGTCTTTGTTTTGCATTGCAGGCATCCCTCGCTATGTTGTAGGTTCTATTGGACCAACAAACAGAACTTTGTCCATATCACCCTCTGTGGAAAAACCTGAGTACAGAAATATCAGTAAGTGTAGTCTGATCCAATTATGTGGGGAAAAAAAACAACACTTTTTTTAAATAAATGAGAAAAATAAACACACGTTGCCATACCCATGCCCGGTGTTACTAAGTTGCCTAGTTGCTGATGACTGACTTTAAGTAGCCAACAAACCAAACCTATTAGAGTATCTAGAGATCATGGGTGATCAGGCCAAAAGTTTAAAGGTAGATCTAAGTTTAGGGCTTCATATCATTCCTGGAAATGACTTTCAGTCACAGTTCAATAGTTGTATCAAGATCTAGAAGTAATATAGTTCTTGATAAAAAAGAAGAAAAAACCAATAATATCATGTAAGAAATATTTGTGCTCATGTTCACATTTTTGCACCCTAGTCAATTTAGACTAAGCAGTGGGACTTTTATCTTTTGTTATCTCATTTACGATGTTAAAGTCTATTTGAGATAAGCAGGTATAATAGTTCCATTCAAAGAATATTTAACTGGAGATAATTTGTTAACATTTTTTGATATTCTGCTGTCCCCATAAATGTAACTATGTCTTACAGCAAGGGAAACCTTTGACGTCAAACGTTTTAATAGTATTTTACTTATTTTAAATTTACACAGGTCCTCATTTTTTAAATATTATTTATAATACAAAACTATGTACAATTTTGCAGCTTTTGACCAGCTAGTTGAAGCTTATGCAGAGCAGACAAAGGGCCTGCTTGATGGAGGTGCAGATATTATTCTGGTGGAAACAATTTTTGATACAGCAAATGCTAAGGCTGCCATATTTGCCATTGAAAATGTCTTTGAAGAGGGATATGCGAAAGTTCCAGTTTTTGTAAGTATTGGAAACTTTATTTAAATATTTAAGAGGATGTTGTATAAATCCTAAATTATACTATTTGTTTTAAATTTGGACCTTCTTTATTCCAATGCATATATTATTACTTTTTACCTATTGTGTATTTCATTTACATATTCTTATTGCCATTTTCTCAAAACAAATTTTAGTTCAGTCGTTAATTTTTATCAGGAGTTTGAATAGATTCTATAGGTCTCTGCTTGTATTTAGACTTTTGTGCAACAATTTTTTGAAGAAGCAAGATATTGTTCTGATTTGTTTTAGTCAGTTGAAACTATTTAAACCATAAGGTAGTTCTGAGAAGGTCATAACCATTCCTTGAACCAGAGAGTAATTTTAAGGTAAAGTAGTGAATCTAGACCTGATAAAAATTATATAGTTGCATCAGTAAAATGCATGGACCAAAAAATCTCAGCCTAGGCATTGTTATGAGTAAAAGTTAGAATCTCTTGTTTTATTGGAACTAAACCGTTTAAGTTTTAGAACTTAAGTTCTGTCACTTCGGTACATACACCAAACTCAAAAGTGTAATAATCTGGCACAGATGGAATTTGTTTAATTATGTTTTTTGTTGAGGGCAAAGTTTATTCAGATGGAAAGATTTGTTGTATATATCTGTAATATTTCTTAATAGCAGTATAATAGTGATAAAAACAATTTTGAACAAGATGTTCAATTTGTTTTTTTTTTACCTCATGTCTTTCAAAGATATCCGGAACAGTTGTGGATAAAAGCGGACGGACACTCTCTGGTCAGACAACTGAAG
Organism: Elysia chlorotica; assembly: GCA_003991915.1. Taxonomy (NCBI): domain Eukaryota; kingdom Metazoa; phylum Mollusca; class Gastropoda; family Plakobranchidae; genus Elysia; species Elysia chlorotica. The sequence continues at coordinate 917,802 of RQTK01000050.1, read as the reverse complement.
CCTTCATTGTCAGTGTCTCCCATTCCCAACCATTGTGCATGGGTCTCAACTGTGCTCTTGGTGTTATACTATTCATTTCTATTTGGGCTTTATTTAGGCCAATGAATGTATTATTACTTTTTATCTATTGTGTATTTCATTTACATAATTATTCTTATTGCCATTTCCTCAAAACAAATTTTGGTTCAGTCATTAATTTTCATCAGGAGTTTGAAGAGAGTCTGCTTGTATTTTGAGTTTTGTATTTGTGCAATACATTGAAGAAGCTAGATATTGCTCTGATTTGCTTTAGTCAGTTAAAACTATTTAAACCATAAGTAAGTTGTTCATAACCCTTCCTTGAACCAGAGCGTAATTTTAAGGTAAAAAGGAGTGAATGTAGACCTGATAAAAATTATATAGTTTCGTCAGTAAAATACATGGAACATACAATTTTAGGCTAGGCATTTTTATGAGCAAAAGTTAGATTGCATTTTTTTATTGAGACTAAACCGTTTGAGTTTTAGAACTTGGGTACATACACTAAACTCATAAGTGTAATATTCTGGCGCGAATGGAATGTCCTTTGTTTATTTAATAATTTGTTTGTTGATGGCAAAGTTTATTCAGATGGAAAGATTTGTTGTATGTAGAGTGACATTAAAAGTGTTCTATGTACTGTACATTTTCGGTAAAATTGGAGGTGACAGAACAATAAGGATCTTTCTGAATGGTAGAATCATCGAAAAAATAATTGCACGGTGTGGTAGGTTTCTTTTTACTTTTTCTTATAAGTAGCCTGCCAAGATCGAACTTGTTTAAATGGCACCTCACATGTACAAGAACAAAATCTCAACCTGCATATATATATATATAGCTGTTCAATTATTTTTTTTTTACCTCATGTCTTTCAAAGATATCCGGCACAGTTGTGGATAAAAGCGGGCGGACACTCTCTGGTCAGACAACTGAAGCCTTTATTGTCAGTGTCTCCCATTCCCAACCATTGTGCATGGGCCTCAACTGTGCTCTTGGTGCCAACGAGATGAGACCATTCATCGAGGCTGTCAGCAAAAACACAACTTCCTACACGCTCTGCTATCCCAATGCTGGTTGGTTCAAATTAGAGCTTTTATGTTTAGTTGACTTTTTTGTGTCTGTACCCTCCTTTTTGCCCAAATTATTCAGATTACTTTGTATGGGTCTTTATCAATCCCTTGTTGCTATACATATAAACAAGACATTTTTAGATCTAGAGATTACCCAGAAAAAAACAGGTTTCTTTCGTCCCTTAGAGGGCAACTCATGACAGTCTGGTGGCTAAACCTGAAACCTGTCAAATTTGATACTTAGGGGTTCTAAGTCCCCGCTCACGATTGTTTCAGCTTGCACTCTAATATTACTGGATCCTCTACTTTTAAAACAGTGTTATATAGTTTTTCAAATATCAAAGAAACTCTTATTATAATCAAATTTATACTTTTGCGGCAAAATTTTTAATATAGGGAGACAGTATGTATAGTAAGTCTATATTCCCACAAACATCTTGAGACTATGTCTAACACAGTTATTGCAATATTGGTATACATTAAAATTTAAGGTTATATGAGGAAACATAATGTTGGATATTTTTTTTTAATGTATAGTTATTATTATTTTTTTTTTAATCTTTTGTCTAGGTTTGCCTAACACATTTGGTGAATATGATGAAACTCCAGATGAGATGGCTGCCCAAGTAAAGGTATGCATATGATTACATTTTGTTTTTGGAAAACGGGCTGGGATTTGTTTTCCTTTCTAGAGCTTAAGTTGATACTTTGTAATAATTTCTGTCATGTGCCTTTGGAAATATATTCAGATTTGTGATGCCAAAATACAACTAACTTTATAAGACATATAATTATATGTGTTATTCTTCATCAGTTAAGTCACACATCACTTCACCTCAATATGAAAAATTATAATCAATTGGTTCTCTTTTTCAGGAATTTATGAGAGATGGCCTAATCAACATAATTGGTGGTTGCTGTGGTACGCAACCCAGCCACATTAAGTAAGTACAGATACTGAGGTACATAGATGGATGCTTTTGTAACGAGGGGGAACTAAATTCGATAGATTTGGGTGTTGCAATAAAAATAACAAGAGAGATGATGCTTGAACTTGCGGGGACCAAACCTGTTTTTGACGAGCATTTCTAATGACTCAGGTACAGTGCAATTACAATCAACACTGATAGATACAAAGAAGATTCAGCACCTAGCTGACTGCCTTCAGCTAGTAGGATGCTTTTGTTTACTAGATGCAGTAGACGTGCACATTGGTTATTTATGTTGCATCAGTTTTGTGTTTACTGAAGATCAAGTTTATTAAGCTGAAATACAACACATTTTTTGACTTATGAATATTTTTCTTTTTCACCCATGACCTCAAAATGTTATCAGATATAAACATTATTTTAGTTTTATTACAAGTTTTGCACTTCTGAAAGCTTGTTTCAAAGTTTTTCTTGTAAATTCTTTAAATCTTAGTGCTTTTAGATAGTAACAGATTCAAGGTTGTAAATAATGGCACATTTCATCTAAAAAAATATCTTGATTTATGAAACCAGTAATTTTAGTCAAAAAAGTACCATGCAACCATTACGTGTATAAAATTGCAGGCTCTAATGGGTCTGATCAGAAAATGTTGAATCCCCATGAGTACTTTGACTAAGTTTAGTTTTGGACAAGGTTACGTTAACTCAGAGGTACAAAAGGTATAGAAATTACTGTGTGAAGAATCACATTAAGGAGTTCTCAATGCTGTATGTAACAAGTTTGTTCTTTCTTTTTTTTTACTCTATCAGAGCAATTGCTGAAGCAGCCAAGAAGTACAAACCTAGAGTTCCCCCTACTAGCTTGCATGAAGGACATTGTTGTATAGCAGGTAAGCCTGTTAAATTGTTTATTTTAATTTATTCTTGTTTATAATCCCATGAGATCTTTGAAAATTTTTTTTTGTTATGGTTTAAAGAGGAACTGGGGATAGATTATCATTTTTTTTTTCCTTTCATTGTTCCCTTGCTTTGTCCTCTTTTTTTCTTCCTCCACTCTTTACTTACTTAAACTCACTGGAGACCGCTAATCGTTAAAGACCAAAAAATTAGGTGAGTTAACTGCTTCGATATGTCCCTTATATATCGATTCTCCTATCCTTGCTCATAACTCTTTTGTTCCTTTCTGATACCGGACCACGCTTCGTCTAGTCCGTATCTCTTACTTTTACCACAGAATAAGTTCTCAAGAAATACAGTATTCTGGTCTTTACATTATTTATGACATTTATTCTAAAAATTAGATGTTAAGAATGACTCTGTAAATTTATGCAATTTAGTTTTGACAAAAATGAAATAAGGAACATTTTCATATAGTTTTATAAATTATTTTTTTTCTTTTTCCTTTCAGGGCTTGAGCCATTTTACATGACACCTGAGACCAACTTTGTCAACATTGGAGAGAGGTGCAATGTAGCCGGCTCAAAGCGTTTCTGTAGGCTGATTAAAACAAGAAAATATGAGGCAAGTCACTGGCTAGAATTTTGTTTAAAAAAAAAAAAGAAGTCTTTTAAAGACAAGACAATGTTTATCAATTTATATTTTCCCCTTCACAGAAGCACACTAGCATATAAAATATTAAATGCAGATCCTTACTGACTATATCATTAAATGGCTGTTACCTTGCTTGCAGTATGAAAATCTCATTCTTCCTCACAAACAACATATGTTTAATTAGAATATAATTATTGTTTATAAATAATATAAAAGGAGGGAGGCTTTTTTGTAATGAGCAAATGTTGCTTCAAAAGAACAAAAGATGAAAATGTGGAGGGTACACTTGAAATTTAAATTTTAAAACTCATGGTTTCTTAAATGTGTGTTTACGCAGGAAGCTCTGTCTGTGGCCAAGATCCAAGTAGAGAACGGAGCTCAAGTGCTTGACATCAACATGGATGAAGGAATGTTGGATGGTGTTGATGCTATGACAACATTTGTCAATCTTATTGCATCAGAGCCTGAAATTTCAAAGGTTATTTTGTCTTCTTTGTGGGTTTTTTTCAATTTATATTTTGATTTTTCTTTCAATGCAATCAAATAGCAAAAAGCATAAACTTTAATCAACTTTCTTTATGAAGTCCCATTTTTTCTTCCATCTGTTCCACCAATCTATTTACAGGACACATTTTACTTGCAAATGTTAATGTTAGGCCTCTTCACTGGCATTTTCTTGGTCTGTAACTAATTTGTCTATTGTGTATCTATATTTGAATTGCCGTTATAAAATTTTGGTTTATTGATATATGAAATGAACATGCTTTTTTTTTTTTTTTCTCTAATATCTATGAATCCAGGTTCCTCTATGCATCGACTCATCTAATTTTGAAGTGGTGGTAGCAGGGCTCAAATGCAACCAGGGAAAATGTATTGTGAACAGCATTAGTTTGAAAGAGGGAGAGGAAGACTTCTTGAAGAAGGCGAACATCATTCGCAAGTTTGGAGGTGCTGTTGTAGTCATGGCTTTTGATGAGGAAGGGCAGGTGAGCTTCTTTATGCTGAATAGTTATTCCCAAAGACATCTTGATTATTTATTATCTTAATATTCATATCTATGTATTTGTTGCCCAAATCAGCCAACTGTCTAATCTGATTTCACATGTTATTCTTTCTTTGGTGATGGCATGTGTGTGGGGGTGGGGGGTGAGTATATTGCATAAGACTTAGATTTGGGTTAAAAATTCAGCTTTAATTTTATCAATGGGCTTGATAGGCTTAGGCTTTAAATCATTGTGATGTGGATACTCTACACAAATAAGTACTCATTTTCTCATGCTCACTGTTGGGTTAAACTTTAGTGTTTTTGTCTTTCCTTAATTTCCTAGGCAACAGATGCACAGCGTAAAGTGGAGATTTGTACTCGATCATACAACTTGCTGACCCAGAAACTTGGTTACAACCCAAATGACATCATATTTGACCCCAACATTCTCACGATTGCAACTGGAATAGAAGAACACAACACTTATGGCATCAGCTTTATAGAAGCTACGCGAACAATAAAGGTATTCCAAAAAAATCAAAGTTAAGGTAATGGTGATTTCCAACTATTTCACTGTTTGAAATGTAGCTTTGCCAATTCATAGAATATATACCACTCAAATAGTGTCAAATAAAGGTTTTATTATTGATTCTTCACCAATCTTTAGTCCTCTAAGTCTTACATATGAGACAATATAAAAATATGACACTTGGGTGGACCATTCACTCAATATAAAAAACTTAGGCTATATATTCTACTTATTCTCTTTTTTATTGATTGTCAATCACTGACGCCTAAGCATTGAAACTTTATTATACTTTGCATCATATTTAGGTGGATCATATGAGACAATATAAAAATATGACACTTGGGTGGACCATTCACTCAATATAAAAAACTTAGGCTATATATTCTACTTATTCTCTTTTTTATTGATTGTCAATCACTGACGCCTAAGCATTGATAGTGTGTGTTTCATGAAAAGAATTATGTCCATGTAGCATTTGTTTTCCTGTTATAATTGTGATATTAATTTTAAGAAAAGGGGAATGACGGCTATTGTGGATCACAGTTTGCCGTAGATATGCAATTTTGCATGGCAGTTAAGATTTTTTGAAACCCTTTCTGCAGTAGTTGCTAGTGCCGCTGCCCTTGCCCCCAAACCAAAGAAAAGAAAAGAAAAAAGTTTGTGGGACTTATCAAGTCAGCAACTCAGAAAATCGTTCACTGTGATCCATGATCTTTGAGTTAGGTGCTGTTCTAACTTAGCTACATTCTGGTATAATAAAAAAAAAGTATTGGAAAATATTCTGTGTTATAAATGAGAATATCAAAGAGTGTATTATCAATTGTCATGCTTCATCTTCATATTTCAGGAGACCTTGCCTGGAGCACGAGTCAGTGGAGGAGTTTCCAACTTTTCTTTCTCTTTCCGTGGGAAAGAGAGTGTCAGGGAAGCCATGCACAGCGTCTTTCTGTACCATGCCATCAAGGTTTAAAGTCTACATATTTTCTTATTTTTTTTTTTCATCAATACTTCTCAGTCTTACTTTAGTTCCAAAGTGTTTGAAGTATCAGAAATAAAAAATATCGCTGTCAAATTCCATGTTAATGGCATTTGCCAATATATGTTTGCTTACTGTTCTTGTTTTTTAAACTTTTATTATTATCAATATTATTTAAAAATAAAGGCTCATTGTTTTCCTCATAAAACTGAAAGTAGAAAGTTGGTACCTAAGCAAAAAAAGGGATCCAAATGTTAACAAAATTGACTTAAATTACATGGCTGTTTTCAGAATTTCACAGCAAACAACACTTCATGCTAACAAATAAGTACATTTCATTTGCCTGCAGGCTGGTATGGACATGGGCATTGTGAATGCTGGTGCTCTACCACTCTATGATGACATTGATCCTAAACTTCTGGAACTGTGTGAAGCTGTTTTGTGGAACAAAGATCCTGAAGGGACAGAAAAACTTTTGGAATATGCACAGGTTTGGAGATAATTCATTTTCACATTTTATTTATTATGGTAAAAACTTCATTTTGAATTATTTGTAGAATTTGTAATTTGGTACCGAAACTTAATTATTAATTTTAAAGATACAATCAGTGCATTTTCCCATCACCAATTTTTATCAAAAACGATTTAAGAAGTTAGTTTTGGAGATTGCTAATTATTTATTAGTTTTTTCCTGCTCTGATAATTTAACTTGGTAATTTTCAGAGTCAGGGTAAAGGTGGCATGGTCAAGGCTGGAGCAGCCGATGAATGGAGGCAAAAAAATGTGGAGGAAAGACTTGCACATTCTCTCATCAAAGTAAATACCTGTGCTTAACTATATGTTAAATAATAACCTGGTCATAAAAGTTTTTGTTCTGATCAATAATATTGAGTTCCTTAGACATACAATGATCCTTGAGTTACCCATAATTTTTTAATCATTAACTTATCGATTGCAACTGCTAAATGTGGGTGCTCACTTGAAAAATATTAAGAAAAAAAATTGTTTTTAAGTATTAGAAAATATTTTCATCAAGCCTATATTGTTATGTGTTTGTTTTGGCAACACAGCAATTAGCAATATGATTTACGAAATGAAAATGATAATTGCAGTAAAAAAGTGCTTCCAGAATGTGTTAACATCAGTTGCGTGTGCATGTACACCTAAAATTAATTATTAACATATAATAATGGTTAACACCTCCTTATTCAAGGGCATAGATGCTTATGTTGTGGATGACACTGAAGAGGCTCGGCAAAACAAAGTGCTATACCCAAGACCTCTTAACGTGATTGAGGGACCACTAATGAAGGCAAGTCACAAGAAATTTTTTTATAATCATTTTCATCAATTAATTATGTAATGGGTGTGTTTTTATATATCTGTATTTATTTACTTTTGAACATACACAAAATAATACACACAGCTAGTCCTTGGTATTATTTATGTAGGAAAATTACAATATAGAAAAATGCTTCATGATGCCTAGAAACATATTTGATTTAATCTCAGCAAAGTTTTGAAAGCTCTACATATGTGTATTTAGTTGGGTGAAGGAAAATTTTAAACACACTACCAAAATCATAGATAAAAGACTGCACAAAAGTCAAAAGACTGATTACACAAGATAGAGTAGTCAAGAGTGTTTTTGTTTCAATAACACCATGTTATAAAGTGTGAACAAAGATGTATAACATTCATAACACACCGAGGCTTCGTTATAGAAAATCATCAAAGATAATACAAGTATGCCTGGAATTCAGTTTGGACTTCAAAAGTCAGAATGTAAAAAAAATGTCTAATACAATTGTAGTAATAGTTGTTATAGTTATCATCTCAATATGTTTTGAAATTGTGACAGGCGTTTCACTTACAAATCCCAAATCCTCAGGCCTTTGACATATAGATTTTCTTGACTCTTTCTTGTTTAGTTTACCACAACCCTTATTTTATAATTAAAATGTAAGTGGCCCATAATTTTTTTTTCTAATTTTTAAATACTCATCTCATTTTCTATTTTCCTTGCAGGGAATGAGTGTTGTTGGAGATTTGTTTGGTGCAGGAAAGATGTTCTTGCCACAGGTGATCAAGTCAGCACGTGTAATGAAGAAAGCTGTGGGTCATCTTATTCCATTCATGGAGACGGAAAGACAGGAAATGATGGCTGCAAGTGGCCTTCCAGCTGATTCTGTGAGTTTTAAAAGCTTGGTGAACGTTTGGCTCGTCGAATTATGCTAAATACTTCTAATAACTAATGCTACTTCTGGATGTTTCCTTACCGATAGGCACAGACTTCCCAATTATTTAGGTTTAATGGGAATCATCTTGATTTGTTCCCGAAAATTTGCCCTTTTTCGATTTTTCTAATTTTTTTGGAAGGATTCCGATTTTTTTTTCTCATAACTCTTTTTTTTCATCTTCAAGAGAAAAATTCAGGCTCTTTTTCTAGTCTATGACACTGAATGGTCGGTACTTCCCTTCAATCATCTAAGATGCTACCTTCTTAGTAGCCAAAGTTAAGAGTATGGACTTACAGACCGTTTAAATCTAGATTTCTAGCTCTAGAAATTGATCTGTCCTTCAATGTTTTTGTTTTTCAAATAACATGGTCTTAAGGGGGGTGGTAAAATTGTATAAGGTGTAGTCAATGTTGGTGATATCAACTCAAATTATATAGAAAGAAAAAACAAAAACGAATACGCAGAGAAGTGAGTTAAGTACAATACACCAGGTCAACTAGTCAGAGGTTTTCACAGACTTGGAAATGTGAGCATGGGTGTAAAATTTGGTGAGTGGACGAGAATTTTCAGGCTTTTTTGTATATCAGTGGTGGCATCCTGATTAATACTTCACTTTCATTGCATGATTTTCACCCTTTTCCCCTCACAATTCAATATTCCTTCCTCAAAATCTGTTTATTTTCAAGTATAAACTTAGGTTTTATCAGCTATTCTTTTAAGATTTCATAATCTTATAGTACAACTCTATTTTTTCGTAGGAACCTAACTATCAAGGAACAGTTGTCATGGCAACTGTCAAGGGTGATGTCCACGATATTGGTAAAAACATTGTGGCTGTTGTCTTGGGATGCAATAACTTCAAGTAAGTACGGTCTTAAGTTAATTGTGTTGAATGTATATTTCAATTATTTAATATATATTAGTCATCTTTTAGATATTTGTTATGCCTTTCACTAAATTATAAAGTGGTGAGATAAGAGAAAAGTTGTCATTTTTTTTTTTTTGCAGATGCAAAAGTACATCTTCATCTGACAGCTTTGCTGTTATTTTTTTGTCATGCATTTTTTTTATATAAAATGATTCTGGTTAGTTTCTTGGTGAAATAGAACATACATTTTTGTCTTCTATTAAAAGCAAATATTTTTAATAGTTTATTTAAAACTTTACATTAAAATATAAGTTGACTTTATGTATGAAAAGTTTTTATTTTTTTATTTTTAGACCCTATGTTAATATTTTACTTTTTTATTTACAGAGTCATTGATCTCGGAGTCATGGTACCATGTGAAAAAATAATAGAAACTTGCATTAAAGAAAAGGCAGGTAAGGATCTTAACAGATAAATTTTGAAGGAAACATTTTTGCCTGTGTTCATATTTTCTATGTTATGATCATGACTGTGAAATTTTGCTTAAATGCTGCTTAGTCATCATTGCGATCAAGAAGTGTAATTATCAACTAAATTATCAGTAAATCAGTTCCACAAAAAGAGAATTTCTTTGACTCGTGTGAGCTTAAAATATGTGTAATAAATGCTCCAATGTTACTCTGTTAAAGGCATTCATAAAATTAAATATATTTCCTGGTAAAAATGATAAATGGTGAATAGAAATAGGTCACCTTAATTTTTTTTTCCTAATAATTCTATCTTTTCTTTATGTGCCCTTTACACAATTCATATCTTTTCTCCCTGGAACTCTTTCACACCTTCCTCTATTTGTCATTTCTCTCTCTCTCTCACCCTCTTTCTGAATCTACCTCTTAAAATGACATAAATCACTTGCTTAATTTTGTTCACAAATATTTTTATTTTCTTAATTAACAAAGGCTGTATTAATTTCTCAGGATTATGGGTTGCACTCATGTATACTCAAGGTATTTTTTCTTGTCCTTTTTCTCAGATTTTGTGGGTATGTCTGGACTGATTACCCCATCACTGGATGAAATGATTTTTAATGTCAAAGAATTTGAAAGAGTTGGCATCAACATACCAGTCCTCATCGGTGGTGCAACCACATCAAAGTATGTATTGGGTTTTTCAGACATTAATGACTTAGAGATCTGTTTAAAAAAACAGATTATGTTAAAAAAAAATTCAATTAATTAAAAATATATTATCAAGTCTGTATCTGTTTTGCTAATAACTAAAACTCCAGCATTCAACTCAAGCATTCAAAAATTACTATCTAGTGCCTATCTAGAACCTTACTGATGGCAATATTTTAAAGACCTTATAAAGGAATAGTTTTAGGCAGAATCTCGAGTTCACAAATGTGCAGCAGAGTCAGAAAAAGACACATAGGCCTCAGTACTTATAAACATTACTCAAATAAGCTCTACAGATTTACAATCACCGTCCTCACATCCACTGTATACATATGATAGTTCTTTAATTGCGTTAACTATTTTAAATGTATATGAAATGGAAAAGCCTTATGAATTTCTTTTCTTTTATTCTGACTTCAGGCAGCACACAGCTGTCAAAGTAGCTCCCCGCAAGAAATCACCTGTTGTGCATGTTCTGGATGCATCAAAGGCAGTAGTTGTGGTAAGCTTTACCAACTGATAAAAACAACTTAAAAAAAAAAAGAACAATTTAATTATCTTCCCCAAGTGCTTGTTACAAATGATTGAAATCTTATTTTCCTGTTTGCTTTAATATTGAATCTGAATAAAGCATATTGACATATTCTTTCTTTGTCTATTTCAATTTATTTTCATATTAAAAAAAACCCATATCAATCTATTGATAGTGCCTTTTACTGCTTTGCAAGTTCTAATCACAGCATAAAATGGGTAGTAGGTTGAGAAAACTATTTGTTCATACACAGAATATGCTTTAAAATATATGAATTTGTTTTGTTTGCTATTGATTATTGTGGCTGTTTTGTTTTGTAGTTTTTGTATGTAAAATATTCATGGATTTATTATTAAATAGAGCTTAAGATTTTGGTTCAAGATCCTAATAAGATGATACAGAAATGTAATATTTAAATGCTTTCAATACATTTCCTGTTGTTTTTACTTTTGCAGCTATCAGCTTTGGGTGATCAAAACACAAGGGATGAGTTTTTGGAAGAGCTCAATGAAGAATATGAGGAAATTCGAGAAGAGCACTATGAATCTTTGAAGGTTTGAGTTTGGACCAATAGATATTTTTGTTGCTTGTTATCTAGAGGCACTTCCAACTTAGAACCCATGGATTGATTTTTGTTTTAATATTTAAAATAGAGCTGATGTAAATGTTAGATTTAGTGCTAAAATGCTCCCAGAGGGCTTTATTTGAGGTCATTTTTTTTTTACCGAATTTCTGGGCCCTCTAGGAGTTCACACACCTATGGCACTCATATTTCGGTTTCCACCTTGGAAAAGTTCAGTAAAAATATGATTGTTCATTTATCATCCCTGTGTATATATAGGTATGTTTGAAATTCATAAAACAAGCAAGATTTCTATCCATTTTTAATTGTTATTTGCATTAACTCCACCACAGCTCTTCAAGGATATCTTTTAGTTGTTTTTGAAAACTTTCATAAATCTATACATTTCTGTCAGATTAGAAAGACATGGAAAAGCGATGTCGAGTTTGTATAGATTAAAGTTCAGGATAAAGATTTATTTTGAAATATTTCAATTTGAATCAACTTAAGAAGAGAGAAGCTTCATAAAATTTATCCAAAAAAAAAAAGAAATATCAAGATACTTCTTTCTTGGTAGCATTTATTAATGAAATATAAATGACAGTTTGCTGGATACGGTGTGTTGCTTTAAAGCAATCTTATGAGATGATTTTTTGTTTCATTAGTATCTTGCTCTATTGCTTTGTTTTGTTTTTGTTGTTTATTTAGGAATAATACCCAGAGTAAATATTGAAACTTTTGGTTACAGGATCGCAAATATGTTTCTCTGGAAAAAGCAAGAGAAAAGAAATTGGTCATTGATTGGTCTGTGACTCCAGCACCAGGTTAGATAGCAATAACAATAATATTAATAATGATACTATAATAATAATATTAATAATAATAATAATAATAATAATAATAATAATAATAATAATAATAATAATAATAGTAATAATAATAGTAGTAATAATAATAAATTTGAAATAATAATGAGAATCTCTCATAAACTCTACAACAACTGAATTCTAAAAAAAAATTATCTATAAAGAGACAGTGCACAATTTGATATTTGAATCTAGGACCTCCATAGCACTACAAACTGAGCAAATGTCAATCGGTGCTGTAAGAATATTTTGAATCTCATAAAATGTTGAGAGCTGTAAATTAAAAAATTTAAATACTTATAAATAATTGAGATTATAAAAGTAACGTTCAGTTTTGATTTCACTTCTAAAAATGAAAGTAACGTAAACAAAATAGGGGCAGTTTGTATTATCAACCATTTATGTATTATTCACTAAATAATTCTGGTATTTTCTTGTTTTTCTAAGAGAAACTCATGAAATTTCTATTACTGTTAAGAATTTTGATTGAAACAGGCATGATTTTGCTTTTTTTAACAAGAATATGTCACTTATTTCAACATTTGTTGTGGGTTTTTTTTTCAATTCCAGTCAAACCATCTTTCATTGGAGTTAAAAAATTTGAAGACTTTGACATGACTCAGCTTGTGGACTACATTGACTGGAGACCATTTTTCAATGTATGGCAGCTCAGAGGAAAATATCCCAACAGAGGCTACCCAAAGATCTTTAACGACAAAGATGTTGGTGGGTCCTTTTTTTAAAGCCATTTCTTATTTACAGGTAGTTTGTTCAATTTTGGTACTTATGAGATGTCTCTGTGACAACTATGGAGGGTCCACTGACTGACTTGAATTTTTATTTGTCATATTTCCTAATGTTATATGTATTCTTCACATTAAAATAAACATTTTTGTTTGTTAAATATTGGTATAATATGTAATAAGAGGATGATGAGAGCTATGACATTTTTTATTTCATAAGATATTAATATGAAAGAGTCAATGCATTTTACTACAATACTTTAACAGTGTATTGTTTGTTTACTTTCAGGTGAGGAGGCTAAGCGAGTCCATAACGATGCCCTGAATATGATAAAAAAGATCATTGATGAGCAGCGACTGAAAGCCACAGCCACTATAGCTTTCTATCCAGCTAACAGTGTGGAGGATGACATTGAGGTGTATGATGAAGAAGGAAACACTAAGGCTGTTTTGTTTGGGCTGAGACAACAGGTAATGAGACCACATATTTATATGGAAAAAATGTGCTGTTTTATTTATGAAAAATTGGTAATGTTGTACAATGGTGGATACTTTAAATGAAGTTAAACATATGATGAATCAAGCAATATAAAATATGAAATAAGACTTCTTTTGTAATCAAAACACGAGCACAAAAATATCTGTTGAGACTTTAATTTGAAAATTATGGAGCTTTACATCATTTGCTCTAAATTTTATTATAAGTTTTCAAAGTTTCAACAGAGCTTATGATTCTTGACATTATAAAAACCAAACAAAAATTTCTCATAAACCAGCCCTCAGAAGCCTGAATTTATCAATTTCAAATTCAGAGTAAAGCAAAGGGGTCAAATTCAGAGTAAAGCAACAAAAAATTTTTAAAAATCAATATATATTTGAGATATAAATAATTTATTAGGACTATTCCTAAACATTTATATGATTGTATTTTTGTTTTCTGTGTGTATACCCAAGCAACTATAATATTTGATCTCAGAGAATTTCATGGGTTCACCATCCTACATTTCATTCCAGCTACTTTCTTATCCATATGTTGAACCTCTAAAAACTGACCGTAGGCCTACTGTATTTGACTGGATTTTATTCAATGGATTAATCATTAAGGCATTTTTTAAATACTTTTCAACAGGCTCTTAAAGATGCAGCTGATCAAGGGGCTTACCTATGTCAATCTGACTTTGTTGCATCAAAAGAAAGCGGAGTGACTGATTACATTGGTTTGTTTGCTTGCACAGCAGGAATTGGGACAGATGCATTCTGCAAGGAGTAAGTGTGTTTTCGTTTAAGTGCATTATGCTTATACTCTCATCGCAGCACAAACATGTCTATTTATCCCGTGTTCTTTACTTCCGCTAGTTGGCCCTAAGACATCAATTAGTATTATGTCAACAAATGAGCGAATCCAACGGATATCTTGCTGTTCTAATGACAGGAATTATTGACTTTAATACCTTAATTCTGAAATAAATCTCTGCCACAATGGTAAAAGATCATTCTAATGTAATAGGTCAAATTTATGGAGTAGGTTGCCTGCCAACATTCAAAACGCTCCATTACTAGCAGCTTTTAAGGTTTATTTAGGAATAAATTTGTCCTTATATTGTGACTGAATTCTTTCGAATAATTATTAGTGTTCATATGCATGTGGCTGTGTTATGCGGGAGTGGTTAAATTATCTCTGTGAATTACCTTTTGTATTATTTTATATTGGTAAGGGCTTTGAGCCTCTCTTATGTAAAGTGAACTTGAAATAATTACCCCAAAATCTGTATATGTTGTTGTTGTTTTTTTTCATCTGCAAAGGAGTCTGATCTTGAGCCACAATGTCTGTCAAAAGTTTATGGTTGTTTCGATTCCATCAAAATATTGAGAGAGAACTTTTTTTTAATACTAAAAACTTAAAGTTTTTCTCACCTTTGACTGTTTTCAACACAACAGATATGAAGACCAGTTTGATGACTACAACAGTATCATGGTGAAGGCAGTTGCAGACCGCTTGGCAGAGGCCTTTGCTGAATATCTCCATGAAGTTGTCCGCAAAGACTACTGGGGCTACTCTAAGGAAGAGCAATTGGAAGCTAATGATCTGCATAAAATCAAGTACCAGGTAAGGAATGTACTAGAATTCCATCAAGTGTATGATATCTAAGCAATGCAGTCGCTTTTACTTGATTTTAATTTGGCGTGAGAGTTGAGTTTTTTTGCCTTTGATTTTTTGCCTCTTTTATTGTAAATTTTATGTTTGAAATTGATCTTTCCTCATGCTCATGATACTGGGGTGTTTGTCTTAGTTTAGATTGTTCACACTGGCCTCATGTGAATTTTCAAAAATATTGTACAGCAAAATGATTTTCTTCTGCAAGCAAGTGTTGTTTCATTTTCCTTCGTTCAAATGTTGCTGTCAATAAAGTTTCTTAAAGCAAAATTGTCTTTTTTGTACAACAGGGTATTCGACCAGCTGCAGGTTACCCAAGCCAACCAGACCATACTGAGAAACTGACCATGTGGAATCTAATGCATCCTGAAGAAGTGGGCATTAACTTGACAGACTCACTGGCTATGGAGCCAGCATCTTCTGTGTCTGGCATCTACCTTGCCAATCAACAGTGTGTTTACTTTGCCACTGACAAACTGGGACATGATCAGGTAAGGCCAAAAAGTGTTTCTGTTCTTTTATAAAATGCTATGAATGTTATCAAAATATCTGCATAATGTAAGATGACAGAAAAACATGCATGCTGTTTCAATTTATTTCAATGTAAATTAAGATGATTTGCGTGCAAACAAGTTGCCTTTCAAAGACATTTTTACGAACATGCCTTTCACACCTTATTTTTCAATCTTGTTTTTTTTTACCAGATAAAAGATTATGCCAAGAGGAAAAATGTTGACGTTTCTGTCGCTGAGAAATGGCTGAGCTCTAATTTGGCATACGAGCTGGACTGATCATTTACATTGCCTTGAAGCATTTGTGACGAAAGCTATGTGTGCCATTATAATCCCAATTAGATCTACCAGTAATAATCAGTAAAGAAGCAAAATGGAATATACATATTGAATATTTTGTTATTATTTGCTCAAAAACTGGTATGGGAATTTGATCATAAAAAGCAAACACATAATTTTAACCTCTCAGGGTTTCTTATAACTTTTTTTTTTATATTTTGTTGTGCGGGGAAAGAGCTGCTGTTCATAAAACAGGTGTAGCTGAGCACAAATTTCCCTCAAACTCACATTCCTTAAAATCTTTTGTTTCCAACTCTTAGTGCCTTAACTATTAGTATAATTTTATCAAACTAGTGTGTAGTTACAGCACTAGTTAGTCAAACAGTCTGTCTTCTAGTTTTACAAAAAGGAAAGTCAAATAATGTATCAGAAATGGAACATGAAATCTCATCCAGATGACCAACATATGATAGATGTCATTGGTAAACTTTTTTCAAGCTACATATCCCCCTTTCCCCTATTGACGCTTAGTCAACATCTCTCTTCCTATTTCCTATAAAAAAAACTGGGGGTTCAACAACTGACAATGTAACGGACACATGTACGCAGACACACCTCTCATCTAGCTCCACCCTCGCCTCCATAGCTATGAAGTGATGTGCAGCTGATAGTCAGTCTGCTGATGCTATTCCTTCTCTTGTTTTTATGCCATGTCTGTGACTAAAATTTGATCTCAACACACATTTGTACAGCACAGCTTAACCCTTTTGAGTTCTTTGCATTCTTAGCTGTTCCTTCACTTGATCAAACATTGGATCTAACTGAGATTAAGTTAGGTTGTAATTGTTACCAGCATCAGCAGCTACAAGAAACTAATTGATAGGAAAATCAACTAAAAGGAGGACAGTAACTGTTTAACACTAGATGTAAAATGTCAATTTATTGTTGAGATGGGTATAGGAGGAATATCCCAAATGGACAATATTGTTTTAAACAAATGGCACAAAACAAAGATGGTAGTTATATTGTACAGCACATTGTATATTGTATGGAATTGAATTATAAAAGTGATGTTGCAGAGAAATTTATTAAATTCTGCTTTTATATACATGTACGTGTATAAGTTATAAATACAATAAATGACAAGAGTAAATTTTATACAGTCAGTGTTGTGGTTTTCTGAAATGATGACTTGGGTTTAAATTTATTTTGATAAGATACTGGAAATATATATAATTATTGTGTTATTTTATGAAAGGATAAATAAGCTTTTGAAGAAAAGCTTATTAATTCTCTGAAAATTCTTTGAATTTTTAGGTAACGGGGTCAGTACTTCTTTGTTTTTTGTAAGAGATTTTTTAAAATGTTGTCCTTAAAGCTGTGCCCCTTTTTAAAAAATTCCATGTACAAGTTTTTCTTTTACTTTCTAAAAAAAAAGAATAGAGCTGCATATGACTTGCCTTGCATATGATCGATGAATGTCAATAAAGATCTCACTCATTTTCGCATAGCCTTTTTTGAAGATCTTATAAATACTCCATCAATGAAAAATAAGTTTTTGTTTTTCACAAACAGGATTGTAATTTCAGTGTGAATTTATAAACATTTATGGCGTACCTACACTGATGGTTTATAGTTTTTATCCATTTTCATGATTACTTTTACAAAAATGAGCCTTGTCAATTTCTTTTAGGTTTAATAGGCATGTCAATGTTATTTATGTATATATTTATACAAAATTTGTTTTAATGTAGTCAAAGCAGCACATCAAAATGTCTTTCAGGAGAATCAAGTCTGCTAAGTGCAAAGCAACTAGTCAATTTTCTAACAATAAAAAGATGTTGACATTGACCCTATAGTATTTCTTGTTCTAATTATTTCTTTGGCTTCTAGTGTGATAAATTGTTTCATATAGGGATTGCAATATCACCAAAAGTTATTGCGCTTTGTTAGAAGACACTAGTTGAGGTGAAAAAAACAGAAACGTGTCATCTCGAAAAAAAATTATTTTTTGCCTTGTGAGCTTTATCTTCCTTTTTAACGACAAAATGTGTCCTAACATTTTGATTTAGCATTACATGTTCGTCTTTTGGGCTGCATGTATTGCTTATTGAGCGAACTAAAGTCTGAATCAGGGCGCATGTCTTCCAACTAAGTTAGAAGACTTGGTGAAGGGTGAAGTCACATTCCCTAAAATTAATAGGCATACGAGGCTACCCAAAACAGTGATATTCTGTGTATAGACTAGATAGGCTAAGCAACGCGTCCGCTATAAGACAGACAGTGAACTCTCGCCAGTGGAGATCAGACCCTCAATCCCAGCTCTGCTTTTGCAGTGAACCATAATTTGCCTTTTTATGCCATAACTTGGCATACTAGTTTGCCCAAATCATGACATAATTCTGCGGGTACAGGTTTATTACTGTAACGAAAGTCAGCCAGCAGACAAGTGATGAAATGAGGGTCTTATGGCTCAAGGTGAAGCCACACACTGTTATCGCAAAACGTGCTGTGAGCTGCAGGGGCATTAGCCAATCTTTTCTTTTTATTTATGTCAATGACCCCTTAACGAAATTGAACACATTTTTGCATAACAAGGGTAATAGTCAGCTCTACATGTATTTACTTAATATCAATACCATAGTTAGGACAAAATAATACTCGGTGAGTTTTTTCGGCCTACTAGTTTACTAGATTTAAAATGTAAACTGTCCTAACTAATATCTTAATGATATAGCTTCATTTGGTTCCAAATGCAATTAATATTTTCGGTGACCCCTGCCTGTTATTTTTGGAAGCCTTGCTATAATAATAATTATCATGATACAGAAGTAATAAATAGAATCTGAAACTAATTAGTCTCAGCTTTAAAATTTCGTTTCCGTTTCCTATTTTCATAATGTCCGTCAAATATTTTATTACAACTATTTTGTGACTAAACATATCCCCCGACCCCCTCTCCCCATTCCCGTTATTACACATGTTCCACAGTTCTTACAATGTTGAGTCCCGCCTCTAGAGTGGAATTTCATGTTTGAACCGTCCCATAGCGTACGAAGTAAACGATAGTCTACTTACCAATTATCCTACTCCTAGTTAAATGCAGTTCAATGCATTATTCAAGTACACGACAGATGGACACATGCATCTTTCTTAATGTCACATAGTAATAACTATAACTCTATGTAAATATACAAAAGGAGCGTGCAATGTGTGCACCTTTCTATGTTGATGTATCAATCAAAAAAGTAGCTTAGTTAACTTAAAGCGACACAACTCATTCACTGGTACCGGTACTCATTCATATGGTTATCCGACATCTTTATGGACACACCGATTATTGAAAGTTACCAGATGTAAAGCCCGTTCCAAGCTCTTTGATCTTCGTACTCAGTTCGTCCGCATTGGCATTGTTCCTTCAGGGAAAATAAACTGCTCTCAGCCATAACTATATGTGTCTCTGTCTGTCTGACTGTTTTCTGTCTCTCTCTGTCTGTATGTCTGTCTGTCTGTCTCTCTCTCTCTGTGTCTACCTCTGTCTCTCTCTCTGTCTCTCTCCCTCTGTCTCTCTCTCTCTCTCTCTCTCTCTCTCTCTCTCTTTCTCTCTCTATAAAATCCAGTCGATTACAGGGTATATCAGTTGAAACTGATACAATTACAATGGTAGATCTCTCCTTGTTGAAAGTCTCATACATTCCAAGGAGGATCTCCTTGCTGAAAGTCTCATATAATCTAAGGAGGCTCCTATACGGCGACGGGTCTCCAAAGGCTAATGTGTGACAACTTAACGTGGCTATCGGTACAGTGGGGTAGAACAGCAGAAGGGTGGAGGGAGAGCAGATGGAGGAAGAGCAGGAGGAGGAGGAGGAGGAACAGGGACATGGACTGCTATTAGCCTAGAAACAGGAGTGAGAGACAGAGATAGAGATGAAGAGACAGACAGAGAGACATAGACAGACAGTACCGGTATGGCCATTGCCAAGCTCATTTACGAATATACAGGCGTTTTTCACCCACGAATGGATTAGCTTCAAGAAAACCATATGGTTCAGAAAAAATTAATAAAAAGTCAATAATTTTAAAACAGAAACGAACGACACAGACAGAAACTTAAACACACATTGAGGAATACATATTGGTTTTTATCATTCTGAAAAGCTAAATCACTTTAATTAATGACGCAATCGGTCATAGTCGGACACGGATATCTATACGCAGTAATTCTATTAACTGGCACCATTCAAAATATTTAGGCTTACGCATAATTATTTTTCACAGCCCGAGTTAATTCACCTACGATTGGCGGTGCAGTTAGGAGTATCAATATGGATCTTCATTGGGAGCATAGATTATGTTAGAGCTTCGATTCTACAACCAAAGATGGTGTGTTTTTGTTCTTTGTTTGTTTTTTTTTTTAATAACAAAATCGCTGCCTTCTGAAACTGACAACTGATTTTAGCGCCCGTGTCAATGCTCTAAACTGTCGAGCAGAAGGTCCGCGTTTCGAATCCCAGCTGTTCTATGGTACTCCCTAAATTCGTAAAGGGCAATGAAGGGGACGCAAAATTCACCAAACATTATAATTATTAATTTTGAATGGGTCACTTCTTTTTTAAACGCGCTTTTGATCTGTCTACCAGTAGGCCTGTTTTTCTTCAGTCAGCTCGCGAGGGGCGGAGACCATACGATGAAGCTCTTCTGTTTCAGAGTCAGAACTATCCCACTGAATCACTTTCATTTCCAATCAGACCCCAGTGGCCCAGTGGATGACCTAGATATAGAGGAATATTTAATAGTTCCGTGTAGGCCTAATGTAGACATTTCTCTTTCTTTTATTCGGTAAGTATCCTTTATTCTTAATCTTAAATCCCTTTTACAGATCTATATCTAGATTCCATACAGTCTAGACAGTGACTACCACAGATGCCAGATTTGTGGTCTTAAGTCTTAACTGTTTATTTTGGTGCATGCAGTGGAAAAGGTGAAAGGAATGAGAGAGGATCAACCATTCTGACAAACCAGTGACGAGTGAGACCACCAGTCAATCGCCACCTTTCTTGAAAGATATGGAGGAAGGGTAACATCTAGATCTAGATCTGGATTCTTATCAGAATAGAATAAAGACCGGGATTATCCTGAATAGCACAACAAATCGATCTAGAATTTATCTGAATCTAGATCTAGAGAACCTATTTAGATGTCAGATCTCTTCAAACCCCCCTCTATCTCTATCTCTATCTCTGTCTCTCACTCTCTCTCTCTCTCTCTCTCTCTCTCTCTCTCTCTCTCTCTCTCTCTCTCTCTCTCTCTCTCTTCTTCCCACCCCTCTCTCACTGATTGGAAAAGTGAAACTCTCTCCAACTCCTAGTTTGCCTCCTAGGTTTTAAAGCTTTAAGTTGTAACGCGGGGAGCATGGTAGCCCTCAGATAGAACATTGGCTTCCGACGCAGGGGTCCGTAGTTTGTGCCCTAGCGATTTCGCCACCTACTGGTTGGGTCGTTGTCAGTTTAATGTGATCGACTGAGACAGGAGTCATGGTATCCCCGCCCCGTCTCGTGTGTGGCAGCACATAAAATTGTCAGAGGTGTCCACAAAATAGCTGACATTGGATGTTAAACTAAGGCATCTACTAGTATTAGAGCCTTTAGGCCTAGATGGGTTACAGTTAGTTACCTTTTATTTTTAAACTGCCTTCTAAATACATCCAGACTAGCACCGCAGTTGCTTTGACAGATGGCCTTTAGTCATCCCTTATTCTTCTATTTATATCTCTTCATGAGAGAAACTCATAAATATCTGTACAAGCTAGAAAAATATTAATCAATGAAATCCGAGAACGGACAGACACAGGTACACTGATATATATGAAACAGATGTGAAACGGGTGCTATTACATAAATTAGATTTTAGGAGAGGCAGACCACTGGATTAGTTATGAGTAGATCTGGAATTCATTTAGATATTTTTCTACAGTGGTAGAGGTAGGCTTTTAATGAAAATGGCCCAGCGATAATTGCACTTTGTGGGATTAGAACCCTTGACTTATAGATGCAGCGGCACCAAATCGCCTTGCCACTAAAAGCGAGCATGGTTATACCACTAGACTGCTAAGCTCCTTTAAAAAAAGGAGTTTCATGGCTAACATACTTACTATCAACTATGCCTCCTTAAGTGACTTGCTATCTTGACTGGGAAAGTCCTAATCGCACCAAAGACAACCACTATAATCCGGAGGCATCAACATTTGCCAATGGACAAACAAACATCTAGGGACAAACAAACAAAATAATGTATACATACCTCAAAGTTTATTGTATTTTATAAATTAAATTTTAGGAGAGGTAGACCACTGGATTAATTATGAGTAGATCTGGAATTTTTTAAAGGTATTTTTCTACAATGGTAGAGTTCTGCTCTATTGACGTGACTGTACAGGATATATTGCTCACTTTCCATACACGGTGCCGGGTACTGTAACTG
Source organism: Elysia chlorotica (assembly GCA_003991915.1). NCBI lineage: Eukaryota > Metazoa > Mollusca > Gastropoda > Plakobranchidae > Elysia > Elysia chlorotica. The sequence goes on along the minus strand of RQTK01000050.1, from coordinate 895,329 downwards.
GCGGTGCTTTGCTTGACAGTAGTGTTTTATCATTGCTGTCTTATGATAGCCATGTCTGTCTGGGTCTCTGTTTGCGATTAGATGGTGCTGTACGTGACGGCTGTCTCAAAATGAAAACAGCCATCTTGTACACAATTTTTCTGGCAACCCTTGGATGTAAATCTATTTAAATACATTCTGTATTTTTAATGTTGGGTCAGTCTTCAGTTCTCAGGCTTGACTAGTAAGAGGTCCAAGGTTCAAATGTTTGGTGTCCCAACTTTTTCTCTCTCCCCCCTCTTTTTGCTTTCCGACCATCCCTTTAGAATACTTATGGGATATAACATTGATTTGAAGATTGCATTTTTCTCAGCATAAGCCATATCACGTAAAATTCGCCAAAGTTCTCTAGCATTAGTGTTGTGGAGGTCAGAGGTACGATTACATTTCTGTAGTGTAAAACTGTAAATGGGGGTACACATGTGTTTTACTTAGCCTATGAACTTTTAAGACAAAAGATAGACAGGAGGAATGTTGTTCCTATTAAAGAAAAAAAAAGGTTTCAAACTGAAACACATCACAATTCACACCCTTGCTAATTAAATAAGTATGTGATTATCTTCAGGAAGTAATTGGTTTATGATTGCATAAGCCAAAGCAAACATGATTAGATAGCAAAATCAATTAAGTTTTCAGCTGATACTTTTAGGAACTTGGAACTAGTGAAAAAATATTAGCAATATGATCAGTGCTATACTTGAACTTGGATGGATCAAGTAGCTGGTGAACAATTCTTCCACCTCCACTTTTTTAACACCCAGTCACCAGTGCTCCCCTGATTTCAGTTCTACTTTCTGAGCTACTTCTCTAGGGATGTCTTTATCCCCTCTCAACCTCTTTTTCCATTAGAATGTATGTCTACTGCCTCTCTCTTTCTCTTTGTATTTCTCTCTCTCTCTCTCTCTCTCTCTCTCTCTTTTCCCTGCCTCCTCTTTTTCTTTCTGCCTGTATTTCATCTTCTTGTCATTTTTGTTCTTACTCATCTTTTCTCTCTCTTTCATTTGTTTCTTCTATTAATATTCATTTGGCTTACATTCTTCCTATCCAATAAAGTTTTCCTTATGACCACTCCTACTCTCCGTACACTTCTTTACATATTAGAACGTCTTTTGAAGAGTGACACTGCTTATGCTTTGTGGCCAGATCCACAGAAAAAAAGAGATACACTCTATAACCTGTGGCCCAACGTTTCGTCTGAACCTTACCCCTCTCTAAATTCGGTCTCTTATAACTTTACCTTGGCGCAAGAGACACATTGCTAGTGCCTACACTACCAGTACATGTACCCTATTCTCCCTTTCCACCCAACCTCTTTCTCTTTTATGTAAACATAGAAATTTCCCCCAAAAATGTTTTTGGTGACATAGAGGTGGTCGTGTTGAACAGGGTTTAGTCTTGGTTGCATCACACGCTGCCTGTGCTCGTTTTGAGCAGGTGGTCGCAGTGGGCAGTAACAAAATACAAGAAAAATGCAAGGAAGTCAATGAAAAGTGGTCAACATGGGAAATTGGTGGGCAGACCAGGTTCAACTGTACCCTACAAACATTGAAGTCTACCTTTCATGTAAATATTGAGTTAAGTTTGTTTGGGTTAAAATTTAAAGTGCAAGTGCTCAGAAATGTTGATTTTCTAGTGATACATGTATTGCCCTATAAATTATATCTGTCTTCAATCATCTTTCTTTTTTTCTTTTCTAGTCACAATGTCTGCGGAGGCAAAGGATGATGTATCTGAAGAGGATGAGGACAGTTCCAACCTACCATCTCAAAATGATGGAGAATACAGTGGAGAAAAATCAAGGCCTTCCTCTAATATATACACCCCACTGTTGACTGGTGCCAGGCTCCTTGCAACTCCAGCAAATGCCTCCAGGTTGCAGCTGGATAGTAATATCCCAACTGACATCATAAGCAAATCAGCTGCTGTACAACATCAGACAAGAGGTCACAGATCATCAGTAAGACCATTTTTCTGTTGTGGCAGTGAAGTTTCTCTTGTCAGTCTAGTTGATAATCTGCATCTCAAAGATGAACAGGCTTCTGATGTATCAAAATTCAATAAAATTGAATGTACGGAAAGATCCTCTGAGGAAGAAGACTCCACGTTAAGCTGCAATCAGTCTGGGAACATTTCAGTCCCTTCATCAGGGCAATCGCTTCTAAGAAAGAAGAAGAAAGACAAACATGCAGTTAAAAAGAAATCTTGGAGTTTAAGATTAAGAGGAAGGTGGAATACTCAATGGAGAGTAGCCCACCCTCAGCGTCATAGGGTTGATTTGTCCCAACACAGCTCTATGGGTTTTTCCCAAGGAACAAGCACTGGTAGAAGAAATAGTATTGGTTCACCAAGTGCTAGTAGGAGAGTATCACGGCCTCATAATGCCTTGAAAAGTAGTCAACATATGAGCCTGTCTCAAGTCAACAGTTTAGACAGTCTGGGACAAATTGATGAGGCTGTCAGAACAAGGGAGAGAAGTGGCGAATCGGGACAAGATTTTGAGATAGACCAAAGCCTGCCTAGCCATGCACTGAGGCCTAATCTTGACTTTTCCAATTCCATGTTAGATATGCTGCACCAAAGAAGATTTGCAGAACCAATGAATTCAGAGTCGAGCAGGTCCTCTCCAGGTATATCATCAGAAGAGGATTATTCACATATTATGAATAATTTCATGCTTCAACTGCAAGAATCTAGAAATGGCTTTACTGAAGGAAGAAATTCTCTACGTGTATACACCCAAGTGGACTACATGCACTGTCTGGTACCATGTCTTTTGAAAATCACAAACTGTCCTTTTTATTGGGGCACAATGGACAGGCATGAAGCTCAGAGACATTTGGACAATAAGCCTGAAGGAACATTTCTATTACGTGATAGCGCACAAGAAGACTTTCTTTTTTCTGTGAGTTTTCGGAGATACAATCGGTCCTTGCATGCTAGGGTAGAACAATTGAATCATCAATTTAGTTTTGATGCCCATGATCCATGTGTATTTTCTGCACCATCTGTATGTGAATTAATGGAACATTACAAAGATCCATCCAGTTGTATGTTCTTTGAACCTATGTTAACTAGACCTTTGTCCCGCAATTTCACTTTTACTTTGCAGCACATCTGCCGTGCTGTCATTTGTGATTCTCTTGTTTATGATCAAATTCAGGACCTTCCGATTCCAAATTGCCTTAAGCTTTTTCTGCAAGCGTATCACTACAAAGAAAAAGTAAGAGTAAGACACTTTGATGGATCAGGCAACCAAGTCATGATTGGTTAAAGGATACTGCAAATGAATGTATGATATTGATTATGACTGAGTGTAATTCAATGAAGTAGAAAAGAAAGATTCTTGAAGTATTTTTTTCTGTTTACACTTAAGTGCCATTAGTTCGAATAAGTTAACCTAGATTGTTCAGAATCTCTTGTTACCATGGTACTGGTATGCTTTTTTTTTGTTTCTTATCCATGTACATGTAGCTTATGTCTGAATTTAAACTTTATCACATTTCTTTTTAAATTTATTTGTTAATATTGGTAGAAAAATAATTAAATCACACGAAGGATTTTGTAAAATTGAATTTATATGCTCATGTTTGAAAGTTGACAACATTTTTCAAAAAGAAAAAAGTGAAAACGAACCATGTCCCTGCCGTCACTGCCATAATTTGCAATGTAGAAAATTTGTATTATCCCGCAAATTTTGACAATTTTTGTTCATATGAAAGGAAAAAGGTTTTAAAACTAGTACATGTAATACCGTAGTAAAACTCGCAAACTTCTTTGCTTACAAAAGTGAGCAGGCTATAGGCGCTGATGTGTTTCTTTTTAATTTAGTACATGTTCTAAAATGCCTTACAAAATTTGTTTTTAAATTTATGTGATGCAATGTGTACATAATTCATATTTAACTTTTTCTTTTCAAAACTAAAATTGTTTACAGTCCTATTCTGTAGTGTAGTACATGTACTCATAGTCAACAGTAGAATCCGCTTAAGATAACCATAGCTTAATTATTTCCATGGCACCAATTTAATACCCTTTTTTCCACTATAGTCACTGCTTAATATAAACTTATTAACTTTTACAAGTTGTCTCTGACATATTGAATGTACAAAATTACCTATCATGGTGCACAAGACTAAAGAAAATGGTTAAGTTGTGAATAATTAATTTAATACATGTATTTTTTAGTTAAAATTAGAATTTAAGAAGTTAAAAAAAGGTAGAATTTAAGCTAGGCCATAGTATGCCTTTTAAAGATTGTAGTACTCCTGAAGTTTAAGACTCTTGAAAAATAAATTAATGGACGCCATATAATGATACTGCATGTGCTCTTTTTGATCTGAATAAATACATATATCCAATACACGTTTTACATTTTTTTTACACTTAAGTGTCATTAGTTTGAATAAGTTAACCTAGATTGTTCAGAATCTCTTGTTACCGTGGTACTGGTATGCTTTTTTTTTGTTTCTTATCCATGTACATGTAGCTATGCGTAACCAATGTCACAAAGTGATCTTCTCCTAAGAACGCACCCTGGGAGACAAGAAAAGGTTCTTAGACAAATTGGGTTCTAAAAAAAGAAGCTAAAAGTACAATTGGTCACATCAAACTTCAAAGATCATAATGCAATGAGCTATAATTAGAGCACAGGGAACCTTGAAGATCCAGTAACAGATCATGAGTAATAATAATCATTAACATGGGTTTAGTAGATGAGAGATAACAATTGAGAAGTTACATGAGAAGTCCAACCTCAGTGATTACTTTCAAAAGGGTAACATTATGACTACTAATACACCTATGATTCTCAAACCCTGCATTAGAGGGGATATGGGCCGGCTGTTCACATAACTTTTATACTAATTATAGTTCTCAGTCTGTAGACTATAGCTTAATACATGGACTATGGAAAGAGTCTGCTCAACTTACTAGTACGATTTATATTTTTGTACTATCCATCACATGCCTTCCTTGGCCACTTCTCCCCTCTCCTCACAGGGCGAACTGGCTGAAGTGGTAGAGCATTGGTCTCCACATCGATAGCCTGTGGTTAAAATCCCATGAACGGTCAAAAAGTATTTTGATTGACTTTGTCCCCAACTGGCTGAGTCGGTGTCAGTTTCATGTCACCAGCTGAGTCCAGGTCTCCCCAGCCTGTCTCCTGTGTGGCAGCACGTAAAATAGTCTGATGATATGCTCACGTTGTTAAGCAACAAAACAAACTCTCCTCCCAATATCTCTAACTCAACATACAGATGTGCAAAAAACTCCTGAACATCATAGATAAAGGTAGTAACACTTTCCTTGTATTGTAAAATGTAAGGACAGAAAGACAAAATCTGCATGTTATACCTGTGATCTGACCATCTGCCAAGAGCATGCTGTGTTTCTGTCAGAACTGTTCTAGTGTCTAGATTCATGTTCTATATCAGAATCCATTATAGACACCACAAAATGTCTATACAGATTGTGAGAAATGCTACGTTCGTGGAAAACATTCTTTTAATTTAAACACTTGTACAAAGGTTCAGAATGACTTGAAGTGGTTTTATATATTTTGCTTGTTACACTTGTGATTAGTAGTTATGATGTCTTATTTTCTTTCAGTTCATGCAGATAAGAGTACGAATGTGATAACCCACTTGCCAGTAACTAGATTTCTATATAAATAGTGTACAGGTAGGCCTATAATACACCCATTTGCCAGGAAAGGGTAAAAAAAATTGAACAGACATAACTCACATTCCATTACCAATATTTCAAAATTTCACCCTTGAATGAGACCGCACCATGTATCTTGCTTGAACTTGTGATAGAATTATTCATAGCCACAGAGGGGGGAGTCACAAACCAGTATTTTCTGTCTTGGATCACATTTTTTTTCAGCAATTATCACCACTCAGTTAATATAAAATGATGTTTATATTTTACTCCAAAAAACCAAACAGTGAAGCAATATTTAGTGCAGTCTGTGGTTTCTGTGGGCAGGAAATTTATAAATATAAATAATAAAATTACCAGTGAAATTGACATTGTTAAAAATGATAGAGCAAAAAAATATAAGACTTATAAAAAGCATATCACTTGACTTGATGAAGTCAGTTTATTGATAAGGAAAATTTATCATACATTTTGTAAAATAAGTTGTACAGAAAGCGAACAAAATCATCCTTTAGTTTCTAGCATTCCAGCACAAGAAGCATAGATCTTTTTTTTTTTTTTTACTAATTAGGTTCAGTCAAAATTTTCATCCATATCCTCTGTATTAAAATTATATGATGGCATGGATCCTGCTGTAGTGAACACATCAGCAAGCATATGTGTTGGGATTTCTGAGCCTCTCACTCTAAGGGTATAGCAAGCTCGCTCTACTTTCTGTAAGCTTTGTGTTAAGACCCTTGTCTTTTGTCTTAACTCTCGCGGTATGTTGCCAAAGTTGGTGAAAGCACTGTTGATCACTCGCATCAAATCCAAAACCTGGGAATGAAGTAAAATACAAAATGGAGGTAAAGTGTGATAACATAATTATTGTGTTGCATTCAACTGCATACATGTACGCTAGACTTAGTTAATGCAACTTTATTTCTTAACAGAGCAAGATGAAGTAGAACAGCTAAGCAAAACATCTTGTCAATGAAAAGTATCAAATAAAGCCATAAGTTCGGTTCATAATGTCATATTGTATTTTTGTTGTAGCACTGTTCAATACATTGAGAAACACAATAAAAAATTATATGGACAAAAATCAACAATAGCAACAATTCTAAGGGTAATGTGAGCCGTTTTCAACCTACTAAAATCCTGTCCAAGTGTAATTCAGTACCCATAATGAGACTAAACCCATGACTACCAGCATCACCATCAGAGTGTTCAACAAGTTTAACATTTCAGTGAGTGAGTGAGTTGTTTTCTTTATGCCGTTTAATACTAGTTTAAGACCGCATAATGGGCCTGGTGGATTGACATGGTTATTTTGGTTTGATTGCCTTCTTTCTCCTTTGCAATGCCGGATTTAAGGCAAGGCCTGCGGAGTCCGGGCCCTCTACCAGAACTGATTCCACATTTAAAGATAAAAGCCTTGTAAAATTATGCACGCTAGGACAATGATAAGACATGGCATGTTCCTTGCCTGTTTTGGTTTAAGTTCTCAAATTACGCAAATTAAAACATTTTGTAATTTGATTTTCCTTACCACAGAGGGAGTTTCCAAATCTCTTGCCCCTACACAATTAATGGCCATTCTCATAAGTTCACCAGTGAAGTCAGCAACACCAAGCATGTATTCTGAGGGAGGAATAGGTATGATAACCTGGCTTTTTGTTTGAGATGATTCATCATTAATAGGATGCGATGCATCATGTTCCTTGTCTATAACTGTACTTTGGGTTGGAGTCTTTACTTCTGAAGATTGTAATGTCTTAAGAGGAAAAGTAAGATCACTCTGCACTCTCTCAATGTCAACAAGATTTCCACCTGACACATAGTGGAAGAATGTTATGGCCTCCACATACTCCTGGAGACCTGTGAAAATAAAATGAAAGACAGAATACAATTATGTATTATTTTACATATATGTATTAATTTAACAAGACATCATTTTCAAGTCTTACAATATACAACTGTATTGTAACTAGATTATAAACTTTGAATGTTTAAACATGTATAATCTGTCAAAATTCAGAGACAGATATGTGATTCAAAACTAAATTTAGTATCAAGTAATTTACCTTGATGTTGATGAAATCCCTATTCATTCTTTTAAGAGGAATAAACCAAAAAATAAATAAATATTGGTATTCAGAATAAAACTACCTAGTTCAAATCAAAAGAATTAATAAGAGGGGAAAATGTATCAGAAAGTTGGTGTTGTTTTAAGTTGCTTTAACCCTTTAAGCTACAGGATTTATTTCTCTGTGGGAAATGTCTCCTAATCCTTTCTAACCCATTCTAAAATTATGAATTTTGTGAAAAACCTTACTCATTGACGATTTAAGATGATAATTGATATAGATGTTTATGCAAAAATTTCAATATTTGATGGGATAAGCCCAATTTGACTAGAGTATCTTCTTAAGTTCACTGTACCAGAATATAAAGAAATATTGCAGTTTTAAAATGTATGTCTACATGCTGCTACAAATCAAAAGTTTGGTGAAAATGAAAGATACATACAAGCAGATAATTTACACAATTTACCCTATTTTGTAAAAATAACCCAACAACAACATGCAAACGCCGCAAAGTATAATTACATGTAGTTATGAAATTTTCTAGATTGCACATACATGTAATTGATAAAGCAGACTCACCAGGTGAAAACGCTTTCAGATACTGGTATGGATCTTGACCTTCCAATTCCAATGCTAGAGGGAAAAATTTGGATTCATGCAGCTCCTTAAATTTCACCTTTGCTTCATTCAGAACATCCTCCTTGTTTTCTGAACTAAAAGTAAATAAACCAAAATAAATCATGATATTGTGTTTACATCCAACGCTTAAAAAAAGGCACATGTACATGTATTATAAAAAGTAGAATGCTCTATTATGGGCTAGATTTTCACATAAGAATTCTACACAGCGATGGAAAAGGCAGAAATCAAATGTTGTCAATTTCTCTCTGAAAGATGCACTGCGTAAAATACTGTTATTTCTTATGGACGCATCATTTACATATGATTGGTAGTAAAAAAAAGCGGTTTACGGAGCGGATATCAGCGTAGCAAAAAGTTAATATGAAATAAGGAAGTCATAGTCCCACATAGAAAAAACTAATGTAATCAATGAAGGTTAATATTCTCTCTTAGTTTAACTGTAGATATCAAGGTTTCCAGTGATAGGATCCAAGATTAAAGTCTGACCATTTTGATATGCTGTCAACTGGTAACATTAAAACTCCATCTAGTAGGAAACAAAAGGGGCCCAAGACTTCCTGTTTAGCGAGTATGCGCTCTAGTACCTGGGCCCACTCATCATTAGACTGCAAAGTTTGAAAAAAATCATTGTATGTGGAGACTAAAAGAATCAAAGCACCATTACGATAAGATATCAATATCAGGAGTTTTAGTTTATAGAAATGTTCTTACCCAACACAGCGTTGTAAAGTAAATATGATACGTTTGCTCTCAATTGTTATGTCTCTACTCAGTTTAACAATTCTTTCATTGCGATCATTACGATTATCAAGTTCATTCTGGAACACTCTAAATGCTTGAATCACAGCAGACGACTCATCCAAATCCAAATCTTTCTGGTCTTTTGCCCCTGCAAGCATAAAACATACAATTTTGTTAGATAAAATTATACTCTGAGATGTCACTTCCCAGATGTTACTATTTATTTGGAACAACACTGCATTTACAGATTATTCAAGTCGACAAAAAATGTACAATTTACACAATTACTCCCATAAGCGATGAATGTTGACTGTCACTCAAAGCCCTTCCCTATTTTATACTAGGTACATGTATGTTGCAAAAGTAATGTCAAAACATGTCATAAAATAAACAGTCTTATTAATGAACTTTTATATTTGTACCTGACTCAAATTTGCAAACGAAGATGCACCGACATCTTGGCTTATTTGTAATAAATAGTTCCAATGGTGACCTGTGCATTAAATTTGTCAATTATATAAAAATGATATGACGTTTACTTTCTGTAAAAATTGGCGTTTAGCAAAGAGAACCAGAATTTCACTTCTACGATCAGATTATAATCTCTCTCTTCAAATTTCATCCCTCTTAAAAGGCTTTTGAAGCCCTAAGACTAGAGGTGATAGTCAAAATCTACGGTCTCATGGCCAACTTGGCACAAAGGTTGGCATTTTATTGGACAGTTTGTTTCCTGGGTAGAGCAGACTACCACCCTTTTGAGCCTCTGAAAGGCTATCTGGGAGGCATGAAATATGAAGATTTATATATGATCTGTTGAAGAAGTGAAAAGCTGGTTTGCAATACTTGATGCCAATTTTTACAGACAGGGTACATACAAATTCCTTAATAAATAAAAAAAAGTAGCTAAGATGTTGGACTTGGAATAACTTTTTTAATTATTTAAAATTAATATATATATATATATACAGTGCATACCTGATTATTCTATGTTAGAGGGACCAGAACGTGCATGTCAAATTAGAAAAGTATTTTATGGAAATGCTAAAGTCAGAGCTTGGCTAAAAATCTATAAAAATCTAGACTAGATAAGAATATATATCTATAGGCTATATTTTTGTGCATTTTTCATTGAGAAGAGAGGGGTGTTTTTTTAACGTCCAACATCAGCAGTATGGCTCGACCTATCATTGACATATCTCAAGAATAAGGTCTTAGAATTTTATAAATGCCACTCAGGGACAGCGCAGGGCCTCTAAATTATGATCTCTGACACTTGCCTGGTCATAATTGACACTTAGTAAATCAAACCTGCAATGTAAGTAAAAATGTTTTTGCCAGAGCCATGCTATTATACACTCCTCCACAACCCCAATCTTACTAATTCTAAAGATATAAAGATTTTTTTTGGTAGGCCTACCTTTGGCTGGAGAATTTCCATGTCTCTTTTGCGGAGACTTTTTATGTCTATGTTGAGCCTGTCTCATGCCAGTCATGGCCATTATTAAATTCAGCGTTTGTTTTTACTGTTACGCCTCGAAAAGGCTAGATCTAGATTATATCTAAATCAATAGATTTAGAAATCCAAATTGTAGGTCTAAATCTAAATCATATGATGGAATCACGAAGAGATCAGAATAAGAACAACCCAAAACATAACCAATTCAGTTAGGCATAAGCTGCGTCTGTAGTGTTAGATGTAGAGCATCGAGGATTAATTTTGTTTACGATCGACATCGAGTTTATTAGAGTTATCCACCTTGGAAGTCTGCTAAATTCGGTTTCCAAAGGCTGCGCTCAGGTGTACTGAAACAAAAAGCTTTCTTTTCTGTTTTCAATTTCATGGTGTACTATGATAATGATTAGTTCAGCTTAATTTGTTTAGATTTAACCTTCAATTTCTACAAGATCTAGGAGAATAAAGAAGTGAAAGGTACCCTCGATCTCTGGATAAATTCTAGCCTCTGGTCTAGATCTAGAAATAGCCTCTCTCTATCTCTTATAAAATTCTAGCCTCTAGATCTAGAAATAGCCCCGCACCCCACCCACACTGTCCTCCCACACCCCCATGACACCCCCCCCCCCCCCCCCCCCCCCCTCTCTCTCTCTCTCTCTCTCTCTCTTTCTCTCTCTCTCTCTCTCTCTCTCTCTAGATTTCTCTCTTTGTCCCTCTGTGTGTGCATGTCTCTTCCTTTGGTCCATCTCCCAGGAGTCATGGTATCCCCACCCTGTCTCGAGTGTGGCAGCACATAAAATTGTCAGACATCCATCTTAGGGCCCGTCCACTAAATAGCCTATATAGTGCTGCTGTTGGACGTTAAGCCAACCCAATCCCCCACTTCGTGATCTCACTCTCAGTAGAATGATTGATAAATATCTGTGTGGTCTAATTTGAAAGCGCCTGTCTCTTAGGTTATAAATACTCCTATACAATATGTATTGTAAAAACGCCATGTAATTTGTTTGGACCTCCAAAATGCCTTTATAAACATTTTTTTTTTTTTGCTGGAAGGTTTCCCTTGAATTATAAATCCCTTTTCTTGGGATTTTAATGATAGATAATATTCTTTTTGTTTGAGTGGATCTGTTTCTCACACTCCAAGTCCAAGTAAAAATTGCTTTCTTTAACATCAACAACCAAGCTGTTATAAACTGCAGATGGTACCCCAGAGCAAGATTACCAGGACTGAACCAATCACATTATTCCAACATCCACCCAACAAATAGAAACAAATGCAGCCGTCAGAGCAGGGCTTAAACCCAAACCTCTTTGTTTGGAAGATAACAAATTTTTTTTTATCCCAAATTTATATTAAAGAGTGACAGTAATTTGGAAATTAAAAAAGGTTGCTTTTCCAGTTTCAATCGTTTTAAAACAATTTTACATGGCAGAGTCAGAATATTTTTGCTTCACTTTCAGCTGACCACCAATTATTTTTCTATTTGGTACTCCTTGAAGGAAAAAAGTTACAGTACTTAGAGATAAAGTTACAAAGAGAGAAAAAGAAGAAAAGGTCCTTTAATTTAATATACATTCATCACTGCAATGAATCCATTTTTGGTGAATATGCTCAAATTGGATCTTTTGTGCAACACAACTAAAACAAAGAAGGAGATCTTTTTAAGGCTGAATATTATTTGCGCATGTATTATGATACATGTATATTGCAAGTGCATTGAAATTTGCACAGACAAGTTAGAATGGAGTTTAATTTGATTTTATCAACAAGAAAAAAAAAGGGTGAATGGGGGGAGGAGGGGAAATCGCTCACCAGAAAAAAAACAACAACAAAGAAACATGTGACTCAATACCTGATTATTCACCATGGTTGAAATTAAAAAAAATTCCTATTGTTTATGATTATTGGCTGTATCCATCATTAGGTGATTTTTGTCTCATTATTCTTTTATTAATTTGTTTCTAATTCATTTTGTTTTCTATTTGTTCCAGATGAGTAAATCAAAGGAGAGTTCAGCTGTAGCTTCAGTTCTTGCATACATGCTTAAACAGAATCGTCCATACAGTGTTCAAGATGTTTTCCAAAATATGGGCAAAGACTTTGGTAAAACAGCGGTCCAGAAAGCAATGGAGAGCTTAACAGCAGAAGGCAAGCTGGTGGAAAAAATATATGGCAAGCAGAAAGTTTATTCTGCTAATCAAAGTCTATTTCCAGTTGTTGATGAGGCAGAAATAAAAGCCATGGATGCCAAGATATCACAACTAAATTCTATGATCAAGGGGGAGTCAGAGTGTGTCGGAAAATTAGAGACAGAACTTCAAGCGTATAACAGACTTATTACAACTGCAGAAGCACAGACGCAAGTGGACAAAATATACCCTGAAATTGACAGATTGAAAGAAAAACTTTCTCATCTAAAGGAGGGGAGACTGTTAATTTCTAAAGAAGAGAAGGATGCATTATATAAGGGTAGGGAGAGATATGTAAAAGAGTGGAGAAAAAGGAAGAGAATAACATCAGATATATTAAATTCCATCCTTGAGGGATATCCAAAGCCCAAAAAACATCTTTTAGAGGAAATAGGAATTGAGACAGACGAGGATTTAAATGTAAAACCACCTGATTCATAAAAGGTAACACTGATGAATTCAAGTTTTTTACAACAATTTTAACAATTTTTAAAAGATTTAGTTTGTTTTTGAAACAACAGTTTTGTTATTAAAATGTTAAAAAAGAAACTACATGTAAATCATTACAAGTACATGTATAGCTGTTACATGTTCATGTTAAGCTCTATAGAATTTGCCATTTAAATAGTGTTTTGCTTGAATGTAATACTTAAGTGCAAAAGTTAACATAATGTAATGCATTGTAGTTTTGTACATGCACTAAACTGTGTACTTAAAATTTGTAGAAACCAACAACGTTGATGTCTTTGTAAATTCTCACAACCTTCTTTTTTACCTTCACCTGCATTATAGATGGATGTCACTTAGTATAAGTCTTCTTTCTCTCAGTTATCCAAGTTACTTCTAACAAATCAATTGCCTGCCTTTTCTCCAAATGTTTGAAAATGTTAATTATATTTGAAATCTATGTTGTTAACGAAGCCTCCCTTTCCCCCTGTTCTACGAATATTTCATTGCATCGATGTTACTTCTGGTACTCCTTTGTCAGTGCATTGGCCCCTTCCTTGTTTTGTTAGCTGATTGATTCAAGGAGTGATTAACCTTTTCCCATCAGGCCCAACACATGTTTTGCCGGTTGAAACGCTTTTGTCCTAGCACCTTTTTGTATTGATCTGGACACCTTCCATTTCTAAAATAATAAATCAAATCAAATTTTTTTTAATTTCCCCCAATAGTGTGCACACATGAAATAGGTCCAAAATCAAGGGATGTGACAAGATTAATATTGCTTGCTGCATTAGAGATAATGATTGTGCACTGATTTCGAATTAATAATATAAAACTAGATAAACTTAAAAAAACTATAAGTCTGATTCTAAAGAAGCTAAAGGGGCAAAAAGAAAGATTTACCCATCCTCTTGAAAATTGGGTTATGGGAAGTTTGAATTATAAGTCTTCAGTTTTTTGTAGTTTTCACTGTTAACGTAAGATGGATACCGGTTGTGATACTAAAATAACATTTCATGAATAAGTCACTTGTAAACTGTTTTTTTAAAACTTTAATGAATTAAACCTACGAAAAGTATACTCATCTCAAGTTTTGTCAGTGTTAAAATGAATAAGAGTTAATATGTCTGTGCTGTTCAACAACCCTTAAAAACTGTTATGAATTATGACATCATCAATTCAATCTGTGTAATACACCAAGTTTATTGTTATTGTTTGATGTTGAGATTGTCAAAGTACTAAAACTTGCAAATACTAGCATATAAAACGTTGCACAGCACCAACCATGTTATGCACGGTACCTTTTTTTTAATTATTGTTATTTCTCATCTTATGCAATGAGAATTTTTTATTCAATTAAATCAGGCTTTATTCATTTGTTTTCTGTAATTTTTAATATAACCTGTAGTGAAGTCAGATTTCATGGTACCAGTTCGTCGAGAATGGTAGGCCCACCACAATAAATTATTGAGTATTCACTTAACTGTATTTTTTTCTCAATCAATCAAAGTTTCTTCACTTTAATTGGTTACTCTAAGACTGGAGTGAAGATAGTTTTAAAAATGTTGTTTCAACCCTAATGGTACGTCGGGGGTAATTTTCAACTCCGGGGGTCAGTTATTCTCTGGTATACTAAACTTGTGGTAGGAATTTAATCGAGAAACTTTTATGTATTCCTCAGTCATTCATATCTCCAAATGACTGTGTCTGACTAGCAGCAAAAGGCTAAATACGTAATTGACCATCAATCATTTTCAAACATAAATGTTTTTGACAAACGTTGTTTGATTTCGATCCCTTATCTTTGAAGAAGTTAACTTATTATTACTAACCATATGTTAAGAAAAATTTCTTCCACTTCCTTGCGAAAGCGTGAACAAACCGTAAAAAAAAATATCATGAAAGTTTGATTTATGAGATTGGCACTAATAAAATCATTTTAAAGGTCTGAAGTAAATGGGGGTCAAAAGTTACCCCCTACATACAGATGTGCATACATATATGATATATAATTTTCCCCTTTACCGAACATGGGGTTGAAATGTACCCCATGATGCACATATAGGATTGCCTTTTTGTTCCCCTCTGTACGACACATGGAGTCGAAATGTACCCCCGACATATGGTTCAGATGGGAAAACACGATATACGATTAGGGTTAAATAAATGAATGGTAATTTTTATATAATTATGACAATACCCAGAGTCAACATTAATGGCAAAATGCGATTTTCTGAAATTGATTATATTAAAAAAATACTTAAACAAGTGGAGACTGAGTGCATTAGCATAGTTTGCCAAATGTTTGTAGAGTACATAGAATATGTAATTATGAATACAGCACATGTAGATCATCTAGATAATGTATCAGTACATGTACTTGTAAAGTAAATGAAATTTGGAAGGGATTTTCACTACACTCAACTGAATTAGACATCTGATAAATCAGTTTTTCCCTTTATAATATAATTGAGAATGCTCAATTTGACACTGTGCTAATTCACTTCTTCATGATTCAAAACAATTTTGATATAAAAATAATAATTTTCCTTAAAGAAAAAGCAAGACAGATTTGAGCTGTACACCAGAATGGGTCATTCCAAACTTTTTTTCGTCTCTCAGACACAAACACATCAAGTGACTGCTTACCTTTGAATAAACCAAAAAGGCCTATGAGGTTGTGCTGTAAGCCTTCTAATTCTATGCTACTGGTCGCCTAGTTGTGATTTTGTCCTCACATCACCCTAGGTGAGGCTGTATCAGTGTACCAATATTGTCATTTCCAATAGCTTTAAATTTTTGTTTTGCTACTTAGGCCCTATGTCAATGGTATTCTGATATGTATCTGGAGATAAAGTAAGTCTTGATTTGCTTTGTCCCCATGTTATTCAAATCTTGTCAACCTCTCTATTTCTTCTTTGTCATTTTTGTTTTTGCCTTTTCTGTGCACTCTTTGCCCATGTTTGAAAGTTAGGGAGAGAGAGCATTTTGGGACTGAAAGAGAGTTTCCCCAGAGAGACAAACAGAACAGCAAAGAAAAAAAATTAAATTAAAACAATTTTAGGTAGCAGTATTCCACCATTCTTTATTATCTTATTTGATTACAAAAATAAATAAAATGTGATCTTAATTTGATTAAATCTTAATATCTTACACTTAGTTCACTAATATTTCATTCTCTTAGGATTTGATGAAACAAGGCTGATACTAAGTAACGTGTACATAAAATAGAAAAAAATAAAGACGGGTGGGTAAGCTATAAAAAGACAGGGAAAATGATTCCGGAGAGAATAGTTGGAAATTTATGTTGATAGAGTATAAACGTACAATAAAATTAATGTTAAAACTTACAGGTTTACACTGTATTTGATTTTTCTATTAATTACTCAATTGGGTTTAAAAAAAAAAATTGCATCCTTGGTAGACACTCTTTCACATGTGTTTTTTGGAAGAGCTAGACAAAAATTGCTATGTAAACTTAAGAAAAATGGAAGCTTTGCATGAGGTCAGCAGTACATAATGTACATGATGTAAGCATAATGCTACTAAATATTGATTCAAAGAGCTTCATATATTCAGAAAAATAAGTCTTAAATATCAATACATGAAAAAAAATAGTTTATACATTGCGAATTGCGATTAAGGAAAAAAAAATTCCTAGACTTTAAATTAATGTAGTGTTTTGCACAATCAATAGACCTACATCCTGCTAGTCCCATCACAGTTTTACACACAACCTTCATAAAAATCCCACATAAAATATGTTTCTATGGTCTAATGTTAATATTAAACAAGACCCAGCTTTTCAATACAATACTGAAACAATTAAAATCTAAATGTATGTATAACTCTCTCAACCGTCACTAACTGGCTAGCTAGCTATATTAGCTGGTACATACATCATGAGTCTATAGCACTGTGACTGCAACATAAAGGCCTATAATTAAACTTCAGTGAGTTCAATATCTCAAAATGATAGTACTGAGTACCATACTGAACTTTCACCTAAAAATCTTTAGTGAATGGCATCAAAATCACCTTGTTGGCATCCAATCATTTACATTGGATTTATTTGTTGCCCAGCGTACTATGTAAATGTAGACAAAAGATATAATTGGCAGGAGTATCTCTGCACAAACTATTGTGCATACCATATTGATTAGTTTCCCAAGCAATTTTTAAGTAAGATTATTTTGTTGGGCACCGAGTCGCAAACCCATCAAGTCAAATGCAGGTGAAAATAGAGACCATAGGATCCACGAAGCAGTCATTTCAGAGGAACGTCTCACATCAAAATAAATTGAAAACTTAAAAGAGTATGACCAAACAAATAAAAATCTGACAGTAACACCAATCACACACGAATTTTATGATATATGATGAGAATAAAAATTGACTCATGAAAAATTTATATATATATATTTTAACATACATGTGACAACTCCTGGTTCAACCGAAAGAAGTGTTGGACAATCAGACTCGTGAGAAACAGTATGGGTATTTACACTTACACCTTGTTATTGTTAAGAGCTGAACAAAAGTATATTTATTTTGAATCACATCTTGAGGTTTACAAAATGATGTTTGAATAAATGAAAAGTAATTCTTAACAAATTGCTACTTTTGTAATATGTTGTGCTAATACAATTTCTTGTATCAAGCATTCATATAATGGGATTATATAATGATTAGGCCACAATGTCATCAAGTGAAGTAGGATAAACAGACATTGGAATGTTTGAACTTATTTATGATGTTTGCTTCTACATTTTCCTCCTTATTGCCCAGGCTCCAGAATCCTCACAAATTCTGAAAAAAAAAAAGACAAAAAAAATGTTTTAGTGCAGTATTAACTTCCATTGAGAACAATTTTCATAAAAAAAGGGACCCACACACAGGTTTTGGATGGAATATAAAAAATTTGGTATTACCATAACGATGTAATTTCAGTAAAAATGATCACAAGTTGTTCATGTCATTAGTTGTTTTCTTTTATCAAATGAATCATCTAGTTTGAAAATAGTTGACATGCAGCCCTTTTTTTTCCAATTTACTATGCTATAAAATTTCAATTGTGATTAGAGAGCATTGCGTTTCCTATTATGATTGGAAAGTGTTAAAAATGTAAGAAATAAACGTACCAATTTTAAGCATTCAATAATTTAACACTAGTTTGTCGGCCAAATTTTAATACATAAAATATATAGCCATCATCATCTTTCAAACATCAAACATACATTTTCCATGATGATAAGCAATCAACTGTGTCTTTATCCTACCTTCAAAATTTATTTGGCCATCTCCTGTGAGGTCCGCTTCTCTGACCATCTCGTCCACTTCTTCATCTGTCAGCTTCTCACCTAGGTTGCAAAGTATGTGACGAAGCTCAGATGCACTGATCAAACCATTTCCCTCTTTGTCAAAAATCCTTGAAAGGAGAAAACGAAACAAAAAATTAAATGGGCATGAGAGATAGAGATTGTGTCTGTATATTACAGTATGTGAATGAGAGAAAGAGAGATACATACACACAAACATAGACATCTCTGTCTTAGCCAATCAGAAAAATCCAACCAGCAAGGAACAAGACAACCTGAGAGAGTATCAAACCAGTGTTTAAGTTATTAAATCAAAAGTTCTATAATTTTCATAGATAAAAAAAGAGGAAAGAACTACTACTACTATTATGAAAAAAAAAAAAGAAAAGTGTATGCCTTAAATTTATGTTCATTAGAGTTAACTTTTCCCCTTTTGAGGTTAAAATCAAAAGTTACTCCTTTATTATTTTGTGCACACACAAAACATTGTGCTGAAAAAAAAACGAAATTGAAATTTACCTGAAAGCCTCTCTCAGAGCATCTGGTGTTTCAGGAAGAAATCCATATTTATTGATGATGGCTTCCACTTGTTGACAATTCAAGGCTCTCACACCTGGACCCAAAATATGTTTTTGTCATTTATCAAATTATATCTTTGCTTCACAACTAAGGTTTAAATGATTATGTTGAGAAAACAGATATCTTTTATAGCTCTAAAGAGACAGTATCGAGTTGGGTGAGTAAAGAGTTAACCCAGAAATACAGAAAGTATAATAGTAGAATCTGCTCAAAATAAACACCCTTTAAGATCAACTATGGCTTTTCTGAGGTATCAATCCCTTTCTTTTTTCTTTTTTTTTTTTACTGCAGTTATTGTTTAATTATTATCAGAGTACAAACTACAACTCTAATATAAAACACTCAGGTTCAAGGAACACATAAAAATCCCAAATTTTTTTCTCTCCTTTGTCTGTAGCAAACTTTGATCCAACAAACTAAACTCCTATCTACCCTCAGATAAAATAACCTAGACATGTTGACAAGCTCACAGAGTTGTTAACCATACACTGGATCTAGTTAAAATTAAATCACAAAAGACCTTCTGGTCAGATATCAAAGAATCAGTGGTGCCAATATTCATTAAATATTTTTAGTTTAAAAAAAAGTTGGCAGACCAGAGTTCAGTAAATGTCTATCAAGGGGTTATGGTTTGTGATTCCAAATGATATGCAGCTTTAGGCAAAAAGGTTCGGTAAAGTTACTAAAAAATAATGATCTAGTTAGCACCACAGAAAGAATAATAAATCTATAACTAACATCAAACTGTGTACAGTAAAAAGGGGTGGATCCAAGAATGAAAAATGGGCACCCAAGGGATGAAGTTGAGGAGTGGCAACCAACAAATGGGCGCCAATCATGTAAGGAATAAAATTAAAGGAAACAAAGGCGTCACATTTTAAAAATGAGGGATGTGTGTGTTTGTTTGAAAGAGAGGAGGCAGTAAAAATTTGGTAAAATAGAGGTAAGGGCAGTTGCTGACTCAGCACCATGTAGGTACAATTATATGATGGTGGAGGCACTTTATTGCCGGCACTGAACGATGATGTCAACAAACCATGCATTCAACACAAACGACAGAAAATAAACAAGAAAGTTTGCTGAGTAGTGAGTCTGAGGTGTACTGTATAAAAAAACTTGGGCATAAAACAAACCTAGACTATCTCTAGTGGTAATAGTATCGTAATCGTATGGCTACAGCTCCACATCTAACCCGTAAATCTAAGATGTTAGCCATTGGCAACCTGAACTGTCCCTAAGAGGTTCATAGCAGATTCCACTGTTACAGACATTTTAAACGGCTCCATCTCATTATGACAAAGCTTCTAGTTATCAGTAGTAAATTGTATTTATCTGTAAACATTCAAATAATATCTTCCAACCTTTGCTTTCAAACTCTCGACATAGAGACTGGAGCTGGGCCTCCGTGGGTGCACGTCCAATGGAGCGAATAACTATACCAAGCTTGCTTGGTGGAATGGTATTTTCAGCGGAGCAGTTCATGGTGAATGCTTCTTGCAGTTCTGAAGAATAAAATAACTTGATAAGTAAGAACTTGTTACAATTGCATAAATTTTACTTACTACATTCAAAGGACAAAAAATATAAAACTAACTTATTAATTTATAAACCAACAAGGCTTAAATCTAATAACATTTCACTGTGTGTTCTAAGATGTGTTTGGCACACCGCATCACGGTTTTTGCATGATTAGGAATTAAGAGAATGAAAAGTTTAATTCCACTCCTACAACTGTTCCATTCCACTTAGGCACAGGTCACTGTTTCATTCTAGTTCTACGAGTCACTGTTTCATTATTATGTGATCGCCGATCATTCTTCTCTGGAACTAGAGGCAAAAGTGAGGGGCCCAAGAGGTTGGCTTTT
The DNA here is from genome assembly GCA_003991915.1 of Elysia chlorotica. NCBI lineage: Eukaryota > Metazoa > Mollusca > Gastropoda > Plakobranchidae > Elysia > Elysia chlorotica. Next base: position 874,322 of record RQTK01000050.1, on the reverse strand, counting down.
GCCTGGTGTCTGAGAAACTTTAAGTGATAGGCCTATTGTGATGGGGTGGATTTGGCATCGTTAGACATTAGGCAATCCACTTGTCCACTAAAAAGGGGTAATAGGGAAAGCAGAATCACCAAGTGACTAGGAGTGATAGGGAGAGCCAAATCACTGAGTGGATTGGGGTAATAGGGAGAGTCGGATCACTGAGAGTGAATTAGAGTACATGTAGGAAGAGCTGGACCACTGAGTGACTAGGGGTAGTACGGAGAGTCGGATCACTGAGTGGCTAGGGGTAGT
>RQTK01000050.1:833876-873810 GCA_003991915.1 Elysia chlorotica | reverse complement strand
GACTAAGGGTAGTAGGGAGAGTCGGATCACTGAGTGACTAAGGGTAGTAGGGAGAGTCGGATCACTGAGTGACTAAGGGTAGTAGGGAGAGTCGGATCACTGAGTGACTAGGGGTAATACGGAGAGTCAGATCAGAGTGACTAGGGGTAATACGGAGAGTCGGATCACTGAGTGACTAGGGGTAATAGGTAGAGCTGGATCACTGAGGGACTAGGGGTAATAGGTAGAGCCTCTGAAAGAGGAAAATTGTGCCCAAATTTTTTGTAACTTGATTATGACCTCTTTGTAAATTGCAATTCGTAAGTGTTTGATGCGAGGCAAAGTCCTTTTATGCAATTATGGTACAGCACTAGTGATGGGCTTGGCTGATCCACTGTTTAAACTTGCATTAAACAGCTTTCTTGACAGTGATAATACAGCAAGAGCTGCATAGGGTCGGGCGGGGATGTCACTAATGTCAATGTTGTTGGGGAAAAGTGTCGGAACCAGGTTTGGGGTACCACAGAATGACCACATATGGCACTCATGTTGTGAATGTCTGAGGAGGTGTTTTCTTCACCTTTCTCAAATTAAAAAAAAAGGTTTTAAAGAGCAGATAAGTCTACGATCTCACTTCTCGTATTTAGAAGGATTAACCCATTTGGGTTTTCGTAATTTCTTTAATAAACTATAGGGTGCACATAGAGAGAAAACAGGGATTTTCAAATCTCTCGCCATTCCAACAATTATTGTTATAAAAAAAAGAAACATTGCAATTGCATTTAAGGAAATATGTCTAAAAAGTTAATAAAATAACAAGTTTTTCAAAATCTTCAATTGACTTTTACTCAAACATTTTGGGGACACTCATGCCTCATCCGATCTAGATGACTAATATATCAATACCTTCTCGTTTCAAAGCTGTCTTTGCCTGTGGACAAAAAGAAGATAAAATTACAAAAAAATCTTTCAATAGCAACTGAAACATATTCTTTTAGTTTCATACATGAATTTACTTTGAATTTGATTACTTAAAAATGTGATTTATTTCCAACTGATTAATAACTTTAAAATTACAAGTAGCCTATGGAGTAAAAGTATTACTTTTGTCATTAGCTTGCAAACAAGATTCAACAACAGACCATTTCGGGTGTGATTATAGATAATTATAGGTTCCCCTCTCCAACCCAACCTCTAGTTTAAATAAGTGTGTCTATCATACCCATCTATATTTACTATTATGTATGTGCAGCTATCCTCTTAACAATAATAGAGAATAAGAAGGCTAATGACGAGACGTAAGTTACGTCATGTTTGTGCATTCTACCCTAGATCTAAATCTAGATTCTAGTCCTTTAGAAACTCAACATTTCACACCCTCGATGTGAGAATCTTTACATCTTTAATTAAGAGATTCTTTTATTCTTCCTTCTTCACTTACCATTATAATAATTCAGGAATGTTCAGATTCCAGATTTTCCACACTGACAGTCAGACAATTTGGTGTCCCAAGAAGTTTAGTTTCCAAAAGGGCTTTTGGCTGATTTGGCTCCCAGTCACTCCCAGTCACAGTCCGAGCTTTTTAATCTAATGTGTAGTGACTGTGTACACACATAACTTCAAGTGTGACGTCACTTTGAGGAAGTACTGAACCGGTTTCGAGAGCTGGGCCAGTCAGGAGATAGATCTTGGCCTTCGCCCGTGTTGCCGTGTCGTTAGAGAAGCTGTGCTCCGCAGTAGTCGAATAACTCCAAGTGATATCGAGCACCGTCACAAGTATCGGGTATATTAAATTTGTAGTGCGGTTCCACAATTTTGTAGCCTAGTGATTGACTTTAAGAGCCTAGGACTCCTAGGAGTAGTCACATAAATTTTGTGCCAAGTTCTTTTGCCATTGGAGCTATATATCAGTTTATCACTCAATGAACGGTGTAATACTTTTAACTTGTATTGTAACCATTACCTTGAAAAGCCATCGCCCGGTGGTTCCCTTTTGACAAGCGCAGTGGCTATAATATTATTTTTAAGCTCCTAAGGGACCGTCTACCCCCCCCCCCCCCCCCCCCCCCCACCCCACACACAAAACCCAGCAACTCACAGATTTATAAGTATTTCGGATCGTGTGTGTTTTTTAAATACAGCAGTATCCAAACCCATCGAATTAGGGCTTAAACAAATAAGCTTAGCTCACCGACTATCCATAAATGGCATTTTATTGTAGTGTACGCGTACCGTGAAAGGGGTCGACCAAAGAAGGAGAATGATGAACAACGAGGAGGAGAGGGGTAGATGAGTGGTAGGCCTACATATGAAACGTTCCCTGAGCATGGGAGTTGCCACAAGAAGACGGAAACATATGCACGGGTGTTTAAATAAACCTTTGTATGGCTATCTTACACCGATGCCAATCATTCAATATGCACACATCCACGCGATTTCTATAAAATAAACTTTTTGTGAAGAAACCAGAACAAGATGAATAGAGAAATAAGAGTATTGAGTAGACTAGGTGTTCTTTATTGGGTTAGAAGTCTCCTAGGTTCCTGTAGGGAGTCCTATACGGCGACGGACCCAAGACTTACGTCTGATAATTTTATGTACTGCCACACACGAGACAGGGAAGGGATACCATGACTCCTGTCTCAGCCGGTCACATTATACTGCGATCGTGGAATTAGTTAATTAGTTACGCAGACCTCCTGATCTGAAGACCAAAACTCTATCATGAGCCAGTTCGCCCCCCCCCCCCCCCCCACACACACACACAATTTGAGTAGACTAGTCTAAGATAAAACACCTTATGGTTGAGCATCAACCATTATGTGTGTTCGAATCTAAATTTTGTGTGATACGCCGATTCCCCTTGTACGACTACGACTACGTGTTGCAAGTGTGCTGTGCAGTGTGCAAGGGGCAACTCAGTGCTGGCAGTTTGTTTTGACTTTCTCTACTTTCAATCTGGACTCAAAAGAAGTAATAAGATAATTATAATTATTTGCAGATTCTAGATCTAGATTTAGACGCTAGAAGATTGCAAGATCTAGATCTAAATCTAGATTAGATCTACTATCAACTAGATTTAGATTTTTGTTCGTACAGGTAAAGATTATTTCTAAAGAAAGATCTAATCATAATGATTATACTTGCTTTGCTTGTATGATAAAACATAAGTGTAAAAGTAAGAGTGTCTTTGTGCACTTTAGATCTAGATTCTGAAGTTATTATGTAGATAGATATGCAAGTTGGGCTGAGCCTATAAGACCGATATAAATTATGTCTCCAAATTTGTAGTTTTGTATCTAGGCCTTTAGATGTTTCTGTCTAAATAATGGGCATTTGAGCACTGTTAATCGCGATTATTTTACATAGAATTAGAACACAGTAATCTTTTATTTAGACCAAGGAAATGTTAAATAAGGATAGATCTTAGCTCCATAATCTATTCGATGGTCATACCAAAGAATTTTATTTGAACCAAAACACCAGCAAAATTTGCCAAAAAACACTACGTGTAGAGTGTAGAACAAGATTTGGAAAATTACAGTCAAATCTGCTCAAGCGACCACCTGTCTAAGACGACCACCTGGTCAAGCGACCAGCTATCCACCACCCCCTTAATTTTTTACTATATAAATGCACCCCATAAAACGACCACCTCTCCAACGCGACCACGACCATCTATTTTCTCTACCAAAATGGTCTTTAACCTGTTGAAGCGACCACCCCATAACATCATTTACGAGTCTTGACCATGAAAGGTGCGGCAAACAAAAGATGACTTTACATTTGGTATGTTTGTTTGACATGCTTCACTGACCACCACGAGCCAGTGCGTCGATGTTGGGAAGATTGCGTGTCTAGACAGGTGTCAGACAAGAAGGCCTCGGTGAACGGCGGATTGTAACTTCAAAAGAGAGAGAGACGAGAGAGAGAGAGATAGAAAAGAAAAAGGCCATTGGAAAAATGGACTACTGAAAGGAAAAATAGAAGAGATATAACTTATATAAGAATGCGAGAGAGACAGAGAAAAATGTAGACCAAAAGAACGAGAGTAGTGATATATTTGCAGACTCTGTGATCATTGTCTCCATCAATAATTTAGCGCACAAAACGCCTCACATATTTTTGTGGTTGGGAACTCAGAAGGGAAAGTTTTGACCTGTCCAAGACGACCACTTTGACCCAGGATCTTCAGTGGTCAGGTTTGACTGTACATGTAAAAACGATAAAGAGTTTCAAACAATATATATAATAATATATATGTATATTTATGCTACAAAATAGATATATATATATATAATGTATAGTAATCGTGCGTATACATAGACACTCCCAATCGATCAGTGATCATTATATTAATCTCTGCGGATCTGTGGAAATCCTAACTTTTGATCTGGTCACCATTTTTTTGCGGCGATGCAAATATCAGGGAGCTGCAGTTACTGCAGTGGGTCAGAAGTATGTTGCTTGATTTTGATCTGCTCCCTCGGATATACAATATACTAGATTATTCCATACTTTTTTTGTTCATCAGCGATCATTTTATAGTTTTAAATACAGAGATACGAATTTTATCTTAGTTTTTTTCATCCTTGGATTTACCTTTTTGGCATCCAAGGAACTATTGAAAATGATACAATAAAGAGAGACAAACAAATGAAAACTTAAATTGCGAGGGCTGAAAGTATGGTAACATGAACATTAAAAAATGCATGTATACATGTTTTTTTTTTTTTAGTTATTTCCATGTAGTTCAGAGGTTTGCAGAAATACCTGATTGGTAGTATTTTGATCTCTTATCACCATTGCTGATTGACGATTATACCTCCGAACAACCCAAACTGTCATTCCTTAGCCATCTTGGGTCTATTTTTATATTTTGTTTTGTAAACTATCACTTTTTGTCCTATTTTCAGATCCCTTTGGTGGTGTATAACCTGTCAGTATGTCATTTTTAGAGGGTCTAAGCATAGTGGACGAACCCAAAATCATTATAGTGGATATTGGTGCAGCATACACAAAGTAAGTTGTTTTTAAAATGGCATGCCTATAATTTTTCTAAATTAATTTTTGGACATAGCACTATTCGAAGCAGAAATGCGAAATCCACAGGCTTTCTTTTTTTTCTAACGTTACTTTATACATAAATGTTATTGTTCGTTGCATTATGAAATCAGATTAAGAAATAGTAACAAATAACAAACTTTGCCAAAGTATTAGAAAGTCTTGTTGATTTTAAAAGTTGATAATTACAAGGTAATTTTTTAATTTTTTTTTAGCATTCATGACACTATTTGCAAATGTGTAACCAAAATTTTCTTGCAATTTTAAAACTAAAACACAATGAATGTGATTTAATGATGGTAAATGATTCTCTGAATTTTTTAGTTTAAACCTCTTGATTCCTTGTGGAACATAGGGCCGCAACAACTCCCCTCCACCAAACTCGATTCTGGCTGGTCCTCTTCAGCTCAGCCCATGTGTTACCAGTTTTTCTTTTATTCTTGCCTTCTAACTATGCCGCCAAACCTGCTTCGGGCGACCAACTTTGTGTAGGCCTTGTCGGTTCATCTCCAAGTCTAAGACTTGCCTTGTGATGTTGGATAGAGGCTTTTAAAGTGTGTGGCTTGTTTAGCCCCATTTATGCTTGTTTTTTTTATCTGTCTCAATGGGGGGTTGCTTTGTTCTGTCCCACAGTTCTTTGTTTGGGATAACTTCGGACCATTGAATGTTTAGGGTATTTCTGAGGCATCTGTTAATATATGTTTGTAGTTTATGGGTGCTGGTCTTGGTCACAAGCCAGATTTTTCTAAATCATAGAGTAAGAACGACGTCACATTGGTATTGAAGATTTGGACCTACAGGGCTGTAGACCTCCAGATTGGTCTTAGGGTATTGAAGATGTATCTGGCTTTCTTTATTCGGCATCTGATGTCCTCGTCTATCCCCCCGTCTTTACTAACAGCACTACCAAGGTAGACAATCTTCTCAACCTCTTTGATGCTTTCCTGTTGCTCAGAGGATCTGTCTGTCTGTTATTGATAAGTATGGCCTCAGTTTTTCCAATGTTTTGAAATGATTCTCCTGCTTTTCTATTAAACTGATGAATGTTTCACTTTATTTCGAATAAAAGATGTGGTCTTGCTGGGGAGACTGGTCCAAGATGTATCATACCAAGTAGGGTGAAAAATCCCAGGACCAAAGAGGTAAGTAATAGTAATAATAATAAGCTCAGAGCGCTTTACAATAGAAGTACATGATGTTCATTTTAATAAAGAAATTTTCTTTTTGCATCTATAGATATGGGATTTAAACAATTTAATTTTTGGTGCTCATGTATTTGGCGAATATTTCACCTTTATTATGATCGCCTTCTGTACAAATTAATGCTCCTATGATTTTTGTTTTGGTAATTTTAGTGCTTTGTTTTGCACATGACATGCATTGATTTTAAGTTGAGTTCAAGTTTTTATTAAACACATATTATTTTCAAAACTTTTTTTCTTCAGGTTATCAATGTTTGGAACTACAGCAACACTAGTGAATTGTATGAAAATCTAAAAGAACTTGTGTATGCGCTAATTTTCAAGTAAGTCCATTGAGTTCCTTTTTTTAAAAAGTTGTTTTAATAAATTCAAAATAGAGCTTATTATTAAAACTATACACCAAAAAATAAAGCTTGGCTTGAAATATTCATATTTATCCAGGATTTTATGGACAGAATATGAGAATGTTCATGTGACTGTTATGTTCACACAATCAGTTCATAAGCTTAAGTATCTTTTAATGCATCTAGGCTTTCCAAAGGCTCATACTGTTTTGCTTGCAATTTTTACATCAGCTCTTTTGTAAGAATTGGAACCTCAATAAATGGTTTCAAGCTTTTAATAGCAATTTTTTTTTTTTTTTTCTGAGCCTGTGTCCTTTGGTTTGAATAATCATTTAGATCCAAAGACAAAGTAAAAGAGAGCCCTTTGAAGTTGAAACCAGCTCGTATTTGAAATTTAACACATTGGACACTCTTTTTAAGCCAATATATGTAGGTGATAATACTTACTTTGTATCATGATATTACTGAAAATAAAGAAAGTATTATTTTAGGAGAGGCAATCCAAAGACTTTAACTTTTAATGACCACCCAAGCAATAGCAGTGGATTTTTAGTATCATTATGGCTGAAGTATACACATGAAAGTAGAAACCACTTGGCATTGCAAAAATAATCCTCTAAATCATCTGTTTAAAAAAAAATCAAAATGGCTTTAGCTGGCACCCAAAATACCCAATCAATTCAATTAATATGAAATTACTAGAAGATCCTTTTAACGTTGCTGCTTACACAATAGAGAAACTAGATTTCAATTATATACCTTTCACTGAGCTATGAAAAGTTTTACGTAATTGTCTTCAAAATTGTGTTCACTGATTCAAATTTTGTACTTACAAAGTTAAATGATGAATGTTTCATTTGCTATTTATATGACTTTTTATCTTTGTTTCTCCCTCAGACATTTACTTGTTACACCAAAGGATAGGAGAGTTGTTGTTGTAGAGTCTCTTCTCTGCCCATCAGAATTCAGGGAAACTCTTGTAAAAGTTTTATTCAAACAATTTGAGGTAATTTTTAAATCTTACATAATTAAATGGTTTAATCTTTTTAATGTTCAAATGTGCATTTTTTTTTTAGAGAAAGAGAAACTGGAGATGTTTTGCATAATTGTTTTATATATTTGACTAAATTTCAATTTATTTGCATAGATCTAATAGTTTAAGTACCTGTACAATTGAGTGAGCATATCACTTCAGCATTAATTATGGGAAGGAATACCAAAGCAAGGGCAATGGAAACAAGTTCATACAAAAATTAACCAAAAATCACCATTTTGCATTCAGAATGTTTATAGTATTATGTATGTTTTATTTTTCACTATTTACGAAGCTGATTAATATGAGTGGGTTTTTTTTGTCGTTGTATTTTTTCCCCTAGGTTGGCTCCGTACTGTTTGCATCAAGTCATCTGCTTTCTTTGCTGACTCTTGGTACAAGCACTGGTCTGGTTATGGATGTTGGCTACAAGGAAACTCTTGTTGTTCCTGTATCCTTAATGATATATATTTTTAAAACTCCATTCCTGTGTCACACTCTTTTTTTGTTTGTTGTTCTTCCATCTTTTTTATGTTTTATGAAGCATTTCTCCACTACCCCTACAAAGTTTTAACATCTCAGTATGTCCTGGTACTTCATTTTACATTTTTTCCTTTAAATTTGCAAACAAATCCTTCAACAAGTCTAGATTACAATAAATCGTTTTTCATTTTATGACAAGTCCTCCAATTCAAATATTTTTTGTATTACTTTTAATGATTTAAACACGCTTGAAATTTATTTTTTAGAAACTTTAAATCATCCCTTAGAATGAGTCTTATCCCCTGCTTAATAAATTGTTTTTTGCTATCCTAGTAAGTTAAAAAACAACAACCAAATCGGTTTATGAGTGCAATAAATAATTTTAGACAAAAAACTTACAGTCCTAAATCCTTGTAAAATTTGAGGCTTTAATAGGCCTGATCAATAAACTTTTGCCACCATTTATGTTCAACAAGTGCCTATTTTGACTATGAAAAAGTTAAAGCAGTGATAAAGCAACAGAATAATGAATGCCAAAAAGATCTGATGATACATGGATATTAAATTAGCCTATATAGTGCTGACGTTGGATGTTGTCAAACAACCAACTTAACTTTACACATGTATTATAGAACAATGTATATTTTTTTCCTCATTAAGTTTTTTTTTTACGCACCATTCACTGCCACAGTGTTTTTTAGGAATTATATTTTTTTGTTTAGGAAATGTTATAGTTAATGCTTGTTGCAGCACCAACAGATGTTTTTTTTAAAGTTATCATGTCCTTGATACAAAGCAGGTCTATGAAGGAATTCCAATAATGAAAGGCTGGCAGTCTCTACCTGTTGCAGGAAAAGCCATTGAAAGGTGATTTATGATGCAACCATTCATTGCAATGATGGACCATATAATTGCTCTTTAGCTCATGCCTCTTTTTAATTGGTTATTACATATGCATTTGCAAATACATGTAGATTTTAAATTACCCATCACCACTGTGATTAAATGTTACAGATTTAGCATAGGGGTTGTACATATGATTTATAAAATTTGAGAAAAAATTCTCAAACAATGCCTCCTTTCTCTCATTTTTAAACATTTTTATCTTCTGTTTAGTCGTATTAAAACTCACCCATCACCACTGTGATTAAATGTTACAGATTTAGCATAGGGGTTGTACATATGATTTATAAAATATGAGAAAAAGCTTCTTTTCTCTCTTTTTTTAATTATTTCTATCTTCTGTTTAGTCGTATTAAAACTCAGTTGATGGAGCATGGCACAATAAGCACGTCTGAGCAGAAATTTGAAGCAGTGTCCTCTGTTCCAGGTAAGATTTGAAGATTCTAACCTTCTAATTTAAATTTGATATGCTCTTAAGAGATGTCTTTATTTTTGAATGGATTTCAGTATATTATATTTAGTAGCATCATGTCAAATAGTCAAGAAACATTGCAACATGCAACTAATTTCTGTCAGTTGTCAATGTCAATTATGGATTGTTAGAGAACTCTAATTCTTTGACGACACAAATCTTTTGTGATCTAACTTTAATAAAAAATTAATGTTGTGCCTGGTAAGCTTGCTAACACCTCTAATTTTTGTGATCCCAGGACGGTATGAAATCAATGATAGTTTCCTTAGTACAAAAAAGAATAAAAATAGATATTTTTAAATGTTTGTTGAATGTAGGTAGTTTTTTTTGAGTCTGAGTCTGTTGGATTCATGTTGTACTGTAATTCTATGTACTCTGCTTAAAGAGAAAGTTGGATTAGAATTTTTTTAATCTTTTTTAATCCTGTGCATTAGTTTATCAAAAGTACATAAAATAAAACTCTAAGTCTGCCACCATAGCGGTTGGCCCATGCATCTGCTGATGGACAATAGCTGTCAGAGAGAGACTGTGGTACTGATAAAACCAGTTAGCTTCTGTGCTGCAGAGCAAAATGCCTGCTTGCATTATATTAAGTTGAATAACAACAACACATCTCAATAGACTGTTATTATCAAACTAAACTACTACTATTACTGTACTATAGGTAAATTTATTTTGCAAAATTGACAGGCTTGTTCTCTTTATAAATCATACTTTATGTGCCTATAGAAATTGGCGTACCCTGTAGATTTCAACTGCTAATTTTATGGTCTTGATTAGGTTTTGAGAAAAATCAGGTTATAACGTAATGTTGGTAGAATTTGCTATTTTCAAATTACAATATCAGCCATTTATGTGATAAAAAAGAGGCACTTGCAAACAAAAATAAACATACAGTTTTATTTAATATGGAGGGCGTTAATTATGAATAATTTCAAATTTAATGCAAGCACAGACTTGTCGAGTTCAGTCTAGGCTTTTGGTAATAAAAACTGTCAGGTACATTCACATAATGAATAATCAAAAGGCTTTATTTAAAATTTGACATGGTAAAGGAGTAGAAAGATTAGTATATTAATACTTTAGTTGGCCCATGTGGGAAATTTTCATTGGTTACAGTGTAATGCAATTAAGAATGCATATCATGAAAAGAATCATAAACATATCGTAAGTGCAGATATTTCTTTACACAAAATGTTTGACTAAAATGATCTGCTTCAAAATTATGCTGGCAGAATGCTTGAGCTGAATGGACACTTCTACAGATTTATTTTCAGTGTGGCAAATGCTTCTGATGATGCTTTTAATGTTATAAAACTAAGTTATGCCACTCTAGATGGTATCAAAATTAGTTGATGTTTTTAAATCATTTGCATTTCCAACATTTTTTTTTTAGTTTTGATTCTATGAATATGAAAATATCAATGTTTTTTGTATTTCTGCAGAATCCATTACAGATGAAGTGGTTGAAGACATTAAAGGTGAGTAAAATATATAATATCTACAAATTGGGAATCAAAATTTGTTCACAATTTTACATGTCCGTGAGCAGTTTTGTCTATTGTTAACTCACACACAAAAAGAATGATCAAAATACAATATTAAACAATAAATTATTTTAACATGAAAAGAGGAAGAAAGAGTTACTAAGGATTATTTTAGGAAAAGTTTGCTGTGTTTTTTCTTAAAATATGTTTGTATAGAAATGCAGAAAATGATGTCAAGACATTTTGAATTTTTAGCACCTTTATTTACATTCCTGGGACAGGATGTTGAATATCTCGAATTGTACCCATCATGCTTTAGATGTTATACCCCTTTTTCCAATATAAATACTTGGGGAAAAGATTTGATGCCAAGAAACATCTCTTTGTCTGATCCAACACATGTATTTACCTGCAAAGTGGCAATAGTTTTGACCAATAGCTCAGTAATAACAATTGTTTTTTTCAAGAAGTATGAAATGTCGGTTGATTTCTAGAACTCTTTTTACTATTTACTCCCTTTACTGTAACTTAGATATGAAAACTTGTAGCACTTTACAAGCAGTTGACGAAGTCAAGTGATAAGCTTAGATCTAGATTATGTTTTATTTCAACTCCATAACATGACAACAAAAAGACAGGAAGTCTTGGTGTGACGTAAAACGCAAAAGCAATGAATGAACGGAACAATTTGGTTCGAGAGTCCGCCACACACCTCCCCCCAGCACAGACATCTCACTGAGTTACTGGAAGCGCACGGGCAGTCTCACTTGTCGCCCTTTGCGTGACGTAAGCTGTCTGTGGTGAGTTTGAGCCGTAGGTTGTCCTCGAGTGTCGTCCGTCTCAGTGGTAGAGGGCGGCCTCGGCAACGCTGGAGGACGTCCACGCCGCGCTGGTTGTTGCAGCTGGACTGGTTTGGTTGGGTCCACTTGCGCTGGTTTGAGGCGGTCTATTGAGATCCGTTCTGCGCGACCGCCCATGTCAACAAGGAATGTTTTCTCACCTGGAGCTAGTACCGTATATGGGCCGCTGTATGGTCTTTGAAGTGGAGTCTTAACGGTGTCAGTGCGTATGTAAACATACTTGGCTGTGAGCAAAGATGGGGGCAAGTATGTGTGTGGTTTGCTGTGGTGGACAGTTGGTCTAGGTTTGAGGAGTTGTGTCTTGGCTCGGAACGCAGTCATAAATTCTGTAGCCGACCAAGGCGAAGCTTGAGGCAGGGTGAACTCGCCTGGAACAGTAAGAGGTTCACCGTAGACAAGCTCTGCTGACAATTATCCCAGGTCTTCCTTGGGTGCGGTTCTTAGTCCAAGGAGTACCCAAGGTAGCTCCTCTACCCAGTTGTTGCCTGTAAGTCTAGCTTTCAGAGCTGCTTTTAGCGAGCGGTGGAACCTTTCGACCATTCCGTTGGCCTGGGGGTGAAATGCTGTTGTTCGGTGTACCTTGACTCCAAGGCGTTTAGCGATTTCCGTCCACAACGCAGAGGTAAACTGTGAACCGCGATCCGATGATATGTCCTCCGGAATCTTCTTAGCATCATGTCAAATAGTCAAGAGTCATTGCAACAGCAACTAATTTCTCACAGTTGAAGAAACTACTGATCTGCTTCAAAATTATGATGACAGAATGCTTGTGCTCAATGGACATTACTAAAGTTTTTTTTTCAGTGTGGCACATGCTTCTGATGATACTGTTAATGTTATGAAACTAAGTTATGTCACTCTAGATGGCATCAAAATTGGTTAGTGTTTTTAAATTATTTGCATCTCCATTTTTGCAATTTTGATATCAATGAATATGAAAATATCAATGTTTTTTGTATTTCTGCAGAATCCATTACAGATGAAGTGGTTGAAGACATTAAAGGTGAGTAAAATATATAACATCTACAAATTGGGAATCAAAATTTGTTCACAATTTTACATGTCCGTGAGCAGTTTTGTCTATTGTTAACTCACACACAAAAAGAATGATCAAAATACAATATTAAACAATAAATTATTTTAACATGAAAAGAGGAAGAAAGAGTTACTAAGGATTATTTTAGGAAAAGTTTGCTGTGTTTTTTCTTAAAATATGTTTGTATAGAAATGCAGAAAATGATGTCAAGACATTTTGAATTTTTAGCACCCTTATTTACATTCCTGGGACAGGATGTTGAATATCTCGAATTGTAGCCATCATGCTTTAGATGTTATACCCCTTTTTCCAATATAAATACTTGGGGAAAAGATTTGATGCAAAGAAACATCTCTTTGTCTGATCCAACACATGCATTTACCTGCAAAGTGGCAAAAATTTTGACCAATAGCTCAGTAATAACAATTATTTTGCTCAAGAAGTATGAAATGTCGGTTGATTTCTAGAACTCTTTTTACTATTTACTCTCTTTACCGTAACTTGATATGAAAACTGACAGCTTTTCCTTTTTGATAAGCAAGAGTAAACGAATCACTGTGAATTTAAAAAATACTAGAGCTGTGGATGTTAGACTAAGTGATGATTTGTTCTAAGTCAAGCTGGTAGATCCCAAAACTTAAGTAGTGGATTTGATTTCGACAATGGGTAAGCAGTGTAATTTGAAAATAACAAAACTAATTGAAAAAATATTCATATATTTTATTTGCTTTTCTGTCCTACTAAAATTGTGTTTTACGTTGCATTAAATATTAATGCAATAATTCAAACCTTTTACCTGCTCTTTTTTTATTTTGTTTCAGTTCGGTGTTGCTTTGTCACAGAATTTAACAGAGGACAACAAATTCAGGAAGTCACCATGAGAGGAGGACATGCAAACAAAGTGTGTAGCAGAAAAATAAATGTGCTTAATGATATCAAATCAATTAATGATGTAGGATTAAACCTAATAGTTCGCCAATTTATGGTGTAACTGTGGGACCTTGTTTTAAATTGTCAAAATGAATATATGAGGAATACATAAAAGTGCAAAGTAGTGCTACTTAAAATTTGAAAACAAATTTTCCATTTAAGTATATTAATTTGCAAAAATTAATTAAAAATTTTGGGTGATATTTGGAACCCTGACATATGATAACCGTTAAGATTATATGCATCTCTCTGTGGTGAAACCTGGATAATGAAGGGGTGCATAGGTTTGACTGTTAGATTATAAGTACTTAATCCAAGTACCTTTTTACTACCTTATTACTACCTTTATTATATTTATCTGTAAGACTATGAAAATAAGTGACATTGATGTGTATAATAATTAATGTCTGATCTAAAAAAAATGAATCACTTTTTATTGAAAATTTCATGAGGATTTGCTTTTGTTTTACTATTGCCAATACTCAATGCAGAATGTTTTTTCTTATTTTCATAGTCAAAAGACTTGCATTTAATAAGCAACAAAAAAAAAATGAATGACCTGTTGTCTTTGAATCTATTTCAGTTGCCCCCTCCCCCACCAGACACTGACTACCCCCTTGATGGAGGCAGCATTCTTAATGTCAGTGGCAGAATCAGGTAAGCACATCAACTATTTGGATTTTGTTGTGTGAAGATCAAAATACTCTGTTTTGTTGTGTAACCTTGTTAATGGTCCGATAAGCATCTGTTACCTCAAATAGAGTTAAAGTCTATGTACTTAAATCCAGCCATAAGGATATCGTCCTGCTTAAAAAAAATGTACATGGTATCCATATATTTGGGGTGTGATTCTAGTGCATGCATAAGTTTGCCCTTAACTTTTTAGGACCACCATGATGACTATAGGAGTCCTATAACAGAGTCCTAACTTTCATTTCATGTGCTACAGTTTTTAGTTTGGCATTCTCTGTGAAAGTTAATGGTTGTCAGAATAACATATCTTTTGTAAATAAAGCATTAGAAATTTATCTCAGGTTATACTTGCATACTTGTCAACACGATAAATATTCTAAATAAAAAAATCTATATAATATAATTCCAGCATAGGCCATAGTTCTTTAAGTTTTGGTGAGAAATTATTGGACAGCTCTTAACATGATCATGCTGAGATTCACCACATGAAAAGGTATTAATCAGCTCATGGATGGGCTCAATTTAAGTGATAGCCCTTGATTAGACCATGCTAAGAACAAACAATAAAACCTAAACCAAACACTACATTTTTTTCAGCTAGGGTGTTTCCATCCATCTTCAACAAGTATTAACTAACCTTTTCCAAAATTAAAACAAAATTCTTCTCCCATTATTACATTCAGAGAACATTCCTGTGAGGTGCTGTTTGAACAAGACAATGAGGAAACGTCTATAGCTACCCTTTTGCTTGAAGCTCTTGTAAAGGTGAGAGAGTTGAATAAAGAGACATACCTGATTTCTCTTCGTCTCCCTTTTCTTTTCTCGCTCTTTCACTCTGTCTGTCTGTCTGTCTGTCTGTCTGTCTGTCTCTCTCTCTCTCTGTCTCTCTCTCTGTCTGTCTGTCTCTCTCTCTCTCTCTCTCTCTCTCTCTCTCTCTCTCTCTCTCTCTCTCTCTCTCTCTCTCTCTCTCTCTCTCTCTCTCTCTCTCTCTCTCTTTCCAATCATATTCATTGAATCTCTCGTTATCCCCCCTAATACTAATTTTTCATCAAATAAAAGGAATGCAGCTGACAGTTAACCTGTTTTGTATAAAAATGTGCACTACACCTGTTACTTTTATTTCCATGTAGGCTACAAGCACTATTGCTGAGGCTGCAACTATTGCACCCACTGCTACTGCAACTGGTTGTGGTAATGCTACTTTTACTACCACAATGTACCACCACCACCTTCAACGCTGTTTCTACTGCCACCGCTTGGGCTACTACCAGTATTTTTACTACTGCTGATACCATTGCCGTTTGCGTTTCTTCTCTTGCCCTTCTCTTGTTAATGCAAGTGTACTGAACATGGATATCGTTCGTCATGTTATCTTACAATTTAAATTAATTTACTTCTTATTTTATGTATTTCCAGTGTCCCATAGACACCCGGAAAGCTCTGTCCAGCAACGTTGTGGTAATCGGTGGAACGGCCATGATGCCTGGATTTTATCATCGTCTGAATATGGAACTTGTGGAGCTACTCAAGAAGCCACACTATGCAAATCAGTTGGGTGTCAAACAGTTCAGATTTCACTGTCCACCAGCCAAAGAAAATTATACAGCCTGGCTTGGAGGTAAGACTAGGAGTAAATGTTTTTCTTTTCCATTTTTTTTTCTCAATAGGCAAAGGTGTATTTTTGCGGATATTACACTGATATGGAATAAGTCTAATTGATTGGTAACTGTTAATGACATTCAAATTAGAAATATAGCATTTTAAAATTGACTTTGCTGAGTTTATTGTGTTATGAGATAGCCTCAACAAAAATGTCATACACCCTCACTTTATGGCAACTTGTTGTGGATTTTTACTATCTTGGTTTCCTTCTCAGTTATTCCCACAAAACCACTTAAAGTACAGGCACTATTAAGTTTACTGCACTTTGAACTTTAAACTTCAAGACTCAAATTCGGTAAATTATAGAATAGGAAAGAAAACAGTTAATCATTGAGAGTGAAATTGTCTTTCACTAGTTTCAGATTCACAAAAGTCATTCATATGTATCCTCACTAATCATTGTTTTCTTTTGTGTCAGGATGCATATGACTACATTTCTTTCTTTCTCAGTCTGCCTGCAGTAGCAATAACATCAGCAGCAATATTGTAGGTTGTACGGGAAGAAACAGATGTTTCCGAATTTTTTTTCCCTCAATATTGATCCGTAAATAATTGATAGAATAAGATTTCATTAAGTAGATTTTTCATCACACATTGAGTTGTTTTTCCGGTGTAATGTAATCTTCAGGAGCTTTGACTGGTGCCTTGGAGACTCTCCCGTCCAAGTCCTTGTCCAGAGATGCCTACTTACAGAGAGGAAAACTGCCTGATTGGTGCTGTGTAGACTCGCATGACTTGTTGGAGGAAAAACGGCACAAAATCTGAAGTAGCTAATTAATACCTTATGAATCTCAACCACATGTTCACAACCAAGTTGGTTACTCAATGCTTAGTTCAATTTTATCTGTGGTAAGTGATTGTAAAGTATGAAACATTTAGTAACACATAAAAAAGGATCAAATGAAAATGATACAATAATAAACAAAATCAAATATTACAAAACATACAGATTGAAGGCATCAACTTAGGGAAAGGACTAAAGATATAAAACTATTATCTTGAAATTTATCACATTTCCTATTTGCTTATAAAATAATAAGTCATGCCAAATTATCAACTTTTGTGTGACCAAGAAAATAATAAATTATTGGTGCTATTTCAGTCATCCTATAGATGGACACAAAATAGGCCAGAAATAGGTGTTTTTATGATTACTATCAATCTTTCATTGCATTGAAAAACAGTGTCGGTTGACAGATCAGTTTTAGAAAAATTATAAACCTTAAAGAAAGGTGATTTCTGAAGAATAATTAAATCTATCATCATGGGCAGAAGTTACTATTATATTAGATGCATAAGTATAGATCTATAAATCCACAGCAAACTTCTAAGAATGTGAAGAATCACATCATTCTCTGTTTTTTTGTAGAGGGGTGGCACAAAGCTCAGTAAATTAGTGCTCTTAGCTGGCATGCAGGAGATCCTCTGATCGAATCTCAGCTCGTGCTCCTGACTGAATATTTTTCAATAGGAAACCATAGAGATTTTGAAGTGTGTTAATCAAAGATATTTAAAAAAAAAAAATTTGGTTGAAACAGCATTAGCAAGCAGTTAGTTGTTTTTTTTTAACATGAAAGTTAAAGTTTTTTGTGTGTAACATACTACATGTAATGTATCATGTACCGGTAGATGATATCAAGGGTTAAGTTTCAAAAAGAAACTTTTCGGGCTAGTGTTGATTATTTTAAGTTTAGGGATTCAAACTATTGGTATGTCACATAATGTATTAAGTGTGTGTCTTCCGTACACACACTGAGACATACATCACTCTTTTAAAAATTGTTTTTTGCATTGCGAATATAAAATAATGTTCCCCCTGGGTGGTTACAAAACCTTTTCTTTTTTGTTGTTGATGTAATCAATTATTAAATCCATAACAATATCTATGGTGGTTTGTTATACAACTACAATGGTACAGGTATTGGAAAGCATTGTTTATTTACATGTAATTTTTAAAAATCTTGCTTACCTAATATGGTTTAGTGTGAGGGGCATGCATATTGTTGTTTTTTATGCCTATTATAATGTATTTAGCTTAACTGATTTGAATTAATCAGTTCAACAATTTCCACTGTGCAATATTTTTTTAGTCTTAGATTAAGATGAATAGCTTCATCTTTTTGTCCTTTTGGAGGATACTGTTTTTAAATGTGCAGTCATTCTATTTATAAGTGGGCCTTATTAACTTAATTTATCATGTTGAAGCAGTTTTTTTCATTATCCTTAATTCCCATCTAGATAGATTGCTTTTCTTCTTCTTCTTTGTCTGTCGTTTCCCAACAGAGCTTTGGAAAACGAAAAAAAACAACTTTCCATTAGCTTCTGTCTTGTGCTAAGTCTTCCAATTCTCTCCATGACTTTGTCTTTTTTTCTTTTCAGCCCTTAGTCCTTGTCAGTATTGTTTTTGGCTTTATCCTTTGCTACTTTCCTTGTGGATTCCTCGTCAAACTCAATCTTATGATACTTTCTCTTTTTCTTCTCAGTGTTTATGACAAAAAAAGTTTACATGTATATCGAAAAAGTTCAAAAAATTATTCTGGTTAATTTTTTTTTCAGAAACAATTTAATATTTTTCCTTAGCTGTAAATTTGTCTTGCTTTTAGTCTTATTAATTCTCAATGCCGATACTTTGTTTGGTTGAAAAAAAATTACTCTATCTGTACAATTCTGGAATTACTACAGAGTCACAATAATTATGTAGAAAGCTGTTAAGTTGCAGTAAAGAAATACATGTTCTCGATTTAATGCTTGTTGTTTTTTATGTTTTTCTTTTTAAACAAAACTGCTTAAAACTTATTAAAAACAATGTGAAAGAGGATTGTGTTTTTCTATAATTTATATTTCGTGTGCCTTTGTTGAAAGCTGTGCCTATTGTTGCCTATTGGGATGTTCAAAGTCATTTTGTACCTTAGTTGAATTCCTCTCTCCTTGATCCAACTGTATACAGTGTATTTCTGTTCAAAGTTGAAATTATATTACTTGTAGTTTTACTAGATCTTGATCTTCTTGATACAGATGATCTGTGTTCATTGGGTTTATTTTATTGCTGAAGTTTACCATGATACATTATTTCTTAACTTATTTTTATTAAAATAAAAATTGACAAGATCCTTGGGAGAAATATAGGCACTATATACTACACACACGCGAGCAACTGGTACGGTCCTAGCGAGGCTTTTGTAACTGACAGGCCAAGTCTCTTGACACTAGTACAAGTAGGAAAGGGGGGGGGGGGGGGGAGTTAAAATTTTGCATTTTGGAATCGTGGAACAGGCAGATTCAGAGACGGAGGGGGGGGGGGGGGGGAGAGATGAAAGTTTACATTTTTGCTCTGTGAATCTCCTTTTATAAAACCGCGTACGGCTTTCGAGGCTCGTCATTTTCTTGTTGTGAGAGTTAAAATTTTGTCATTTTGGAATCGTGGAACAGGCAGAGTCAGACACTGAGGAGATATTAGCTCATATACTAAAATGGCGTCATTATGAAGACTGTTGACATGAAAGTTAAAACGTATAAAATAATGAATTGAATCATATATTTATGCTATTTTCTTCTCAAGCTCCATACCTTTGTTGAAACAGGCAAAGTAAAGTCAAATTCAATTCAATGAATTTTCTCTCTAATTCCCCATGCCTACACGTTTTTATTTTCGGAAATAATGCAAGCAAGGGAAGTGGTACTAGATGATTGGTTGATACAACGTTACTTGATAGCACAAAGTCGCCGTGGCACTCTCAAGAATTCGGCCTGGGGCAATTTAGGTGGTCGACCGCGCGAAAAAGTTCATTATCCTCTTTGAAATGACTCGATCATTTTAGGGCGAAAACCCGCGATCGCGTTTGCGCTCTGTATTAACAGATCTTAAGCTGGTCGGTTGGTAAACAGCAAAAATAATCTTGGTGTATCAATCTATCATCATATCTTAAAAGCAGGTTTTCAAATAACTGAATGGAGTCCATATAAATCAGTGTTACCCTTATTATGCGAAAAAATGTTCACTCGTACACTGTTCAGTGACTTAAACTGTAGGCCTACTTTATCAAGACCTCGATTCAAAGCTCTTGCAAAATAAATTCAATTTTAAGGGTAGCGGTTCCTTCTGCCAGTCGTTCCACCTTCGCACAATTCCTTCACAATAATCCCAATCCTAGATTCATACTTACTATTAACCGCAAGATGAAGTTAGAATTTATTTATCGTTTGCACACATGTACATGCTTATCACTCCCTCGAAAATCTATATTTTGGCTATTTTTGTTAGAAGTTAGAACTCTCCACAATGAATGTGCGCGGAATGGGTTTCAATGCTGTCAGCAACCAACATCTCCCTGTCAAAGGCAGCTGTGCTGTGCGGAATTACTTGCTCAAGCATACGTGTAAAACGGTGGCTTCATGTTACGTGCAAACAGCTTCTACAATGCTACTTAGAAAAATCAAGAAGGGATAATGATGTTACGTCACTCATCTCTGACAAATTACTTGCCACCATTGGCTCCTCGTTTCGGCTAGAATTGAGTGCAGAATTGCTCTTCTTTGTTTTAAAGCGCTAAGTAATAACTCACCCTACAACATTAAAGAACTTATCTCACCATACAACTCTGGATATCAGTTACGGTCTAAAAACAAGTCTCTTGCACACTGCTAGGATCAATCTCGTATCACATAGAAATCGGCCCTTTTCCAAAGCTGGTCCCACTGTTTGGAAATCTCTACCTCTTTTTATTAGATCAATGTCTAATGAGTCGCTTTTCATAAAATATTTCAATATATTTCTTTTTAAAAATGATTTAAAAAAAAAAAAACAGCACTCTTATTAAAATGGTGAATTTGCATCCACTATTTCTTTGTTTTATCTCGTCTTCAAACTTATTAAAGCTACAATTATGCCGCAGCTTTTTGCAACTTTTGCCTCTTTCAATCGCAACACTTTCTGCGGGGACAGAACCTGAACATGTACGACTACGAGGCAAGTCCCAAAAGTATCGGTAATGAGAAATATCGTAAATATAAAAACAATTTAAGCTTAATTTGAAACTTAGTATCGGTAATGAGAAATATCGTAAATAATCAATATATATATATTAAAAAAAAAACAAGTTTAATTTGAACCTGACTAAAATTTGGACACAAGATGCGGGAACTTCTGAGAATACATGAACCGATCGGTACATTTTCGCCAACGTTACGGAAGACTATATACTAATTACCAGGGGCCGCAAGTACAATGTCGCGGTAGGTTAGGACGCGTCGTAATCCGTAACAATTTGCGAATATGAATCGTTGGAATACCGCAACATTGTACTTACGACCCACTTGTCTGCAATTTATACTAAATGTAATAATAGGCGCCAAGCGTAGCAAAGCAGTTTTTTTTTTTTTTTTTTTACGATTTTAACCAAGTCATAGCTTTCTTCAAAACTAATCATGCACAGATGACACTTCAGAGACCGTACATAACACTAACTGGTGATATTGTGAAAGTGCAAGGTTTAATTTCTATGTGACCGATGTGACAACCCTTATTCTATATCGCGGGGTGCGCGGTGGCCCAGCGTTAGAACACCGGCTTTCAATTATTAAATCCATAACAATATCTATGGTGGTTTGTTATACAACTACAATGGTACAGGTATTGGAAAGCATAGTTTATTTACATGTAATTTTTAAAAATCTTGCTTACCTAATATGGTTTAGTCTGAGGGACATGCATATTGTTGTTTTTTATGCCTATTATGTTGTATAATGTATTTAGCTTAACTGATTTGAATTAATCAGTTCAACAATTTCCACTGTGCAATATTTTTTTAGTCTTAGATTAAGATGAATAGCTTCATCTTTTTGTCCTTTTGGAGGATACTGTTTTTAAATGTGCAGTCATTCTATTATAAGTGGGCCTTATTAACTTAATTTATCATATTGAAGCAGTTTTTTTCATTATCCTTAATTCCCATATAGATTGATTGCTTTTCTTCTTCTTTGTCTGTCGTTTCCCAACAGAGCTTTGGAAAACGAAAAAAAAACAACTTTCCATTATCTTCTGTCTTGTGCTAAGTCTTCCAATTCTCTTCATGACTTTGTCTTTTTTTTCTTTTCAGCCCTAAGTCCTTGTCAGTATTGTTTTTGGCTTTATCCTTTGCTACTTTCCTTGTGGATTCCTCGTCAAACTCAATCTTATGATACTTTCTCTTTTTCTTCTCAGTGTTTATGACAAAAAAGTTTACATGTATATCGAAAAAGTTCAAAAAATTATTCTGGTTAATTTTTTTTTCAGAAACAATTTAATATTTTTCCTTTGCTGTAAATTTGTCTTGCTTTTAGTCATATTAATTCTCAATGCCGATACTTTGTTTGGTTGAAAAAAAATTACTCTATCTGTACAATTCTGGAATTACTACAGAGTCACAATAATTATGTAAAAAGCTGTAAAGTTCCAGTAAAGAAATACATGTTCTCGATTTTATGCTTGTTTTTTTTTTCTTCTTTTTGTTGTTTTTTATGTTTTTCTTTTAAAACAAAACTGTTTAAAACTTATTAAAAACAATGTGAAAGAGGATTGTGTTTTTCTATAATTTATATTTTGTGTGACTTTGTTGGAAGTCGTGCCTATTGTTGCCTATTGGGATGTTCAAAGTCATTTTGTACCTTAGTTGAATTCCTCTCACCTTCAGTCCTTGATCCAACTGTATACAGTGTATTTCTGTTCAAAGTTGAAATTATATTACTTGCAGTTTTACTAGATCTTGATCTTCTTGATAAAGATGATCTGTGTTCATTCGGTTTATTTTATTGAAGTTTTACCATGATACATTATTTCTTAACTTATTTTTATTAAAATAAAAATTGACAAGATCCTTGGGAGAAATATAGGCACTATATACTACACACGCGCGAGCGACTGGTACGATCCTAGAGAGGCTTTTGTAACTGAGGGGCCAAGTCTCTTGACACTAGTACAATTAGGAAAGGGGGGGGGGGTGGAGTTAAAATTTTGTCATTTTGGAATCGTGGAACAGGCAGATTCAGAGACGGAGGTTGCACGCGGGTTGCACGGTGGCCCAGCGTTAGAACACCGGCTTCCGACGCAATAGGCCTGTGGTTCGAGTCCTGTCGATTTCGCTCCCTACTGGTTGGGTCGGTGTCAGTTTAATGTGACCGGCTGAGACAGGAGTCATGTTATCATGTTATCCCCGCCCTGTCTCGTGTGTGGCAGCACATAAAATTGTCAGACTTCAGTCTTGGGGCCCGTCTACAATATAACATATACAGTGCTGATGTTGGAAGTTAAACCAACTCAATTTCCTCGAACCTCTTCTATATCGCTAAGTCAATCAATGATCAAATCTGCAGTGTAGGGGATTGCGTGATCGTGGTAAAATGACGGAGTGTGGGGCTGGAAGTTAGATGCCAGTTTGCCCGCAGCAAGAGAATGTGCTTCTGAGGTTCTATTTAAAAATATGTAT
Source organism: Elysia chlorotica (assembly GCA_003991915.1). Taxonomy (NCBI): domain Eukaryota; kingdom Metazoa; phylum Mollusca; class Gastropoda; family Plakobranchidae; genus Elysia; species Elysia chlorotica. Next base: position 850,202 of record RQTK01000050.1, on the reverse strand, counting down.
ATTTTTTTAAACAATTCCTGAACCCCCGTTTCTAGTTGCATCAATGTAAAATGGCACCAAGCTTCGGAACCGAATGGATATTCTTGATTTCTTCTGTCAGAGCTCCAGACCTTTAGATTTTAAAATAAAGTCTGCTTCCTGATATTTTTGGATCCCTGGAGTATCTGTATTCTACTACAAACTCCACCCCAAAATTGCAAAATTACAATAATACATGTACATGTATTTATTATAATTACAGATTGGTTCTTCTTTTGGAGCTCACATATCTATTCCGACTATATATATCCGGTATATGTATCAGTATATGACCGGCTGAGACAAGAGTCATGGTATCCCCGCCCTGTTTCGTGTGTGATACTGACAGCACATACAATTATCAGACGTCAGTCTTCGGACCTGTCCACAGTCAAAACAACTCAATTCAACTCTACTTCGATTTTTTCAAATGGTTGATTCGGAAGTTCTGATGGTAGGCTATCACTATCAGAGGTTCTAGTCTCTCTGATGGTTTCTCAGTAAGTTTGATTCAACGCTGACATCTCAATAGAATTCCCTCAATTTTCTGGTTAATATGGTTGTGGCCAACACTTTCAGGACATTTAAAAAATACCGAAATGTCCCTCGTGTGATATTTTGAGGACTTCTCTTTGTATGAAGTGTGCAATAACAGTTTGATATCCTCGTGTAGGAATGCCATTTATGACACTTTTTCACAGACAGGATACATTCTTAGAGATGTTGTCTTCATTAGTGACTCATTACGCCTCCTTTGTAGCCTATTTAAATTAGCCGTTCTGAACATAATTATTCTACTGTGGTGTCAAGACACGCATCTATCATTCCGGTACGGTATGTTTTTTTTATTACATTATTTTATATTAACCTTACAGTACTGTAGTTTTGATGCAGATACTGGACAAAATTGAATTTGCTTTGTTAACAAACTGTTCAATGTTCATTTCTAAATCAGGGTGGCCAACTAGCTTGAGAGGTTGTTGGGTTGGTTTAACGTCCGACAGCAGCACTATAAAGGCTATATTGTGGACGGGCACCAAGACGGATGTCTGACATTTTTATGTGGTGCCACACACGAGACAGAGCGGGGATACCATGACTCCTGTCTCAGCCGGTCACAATATACATGTACTGACACCGACCCAACCAGTAGGGAACGCAACAGCCAGGATTCGAACTCGGGACCTTCTGCGTCGGAAGCCGATGTTCTACCCCTGGACCACCGCGTCCCCCGGCTTGAGAGGTAGAGCGTTGAGGTCCCCGAGCCAAAACCCACGATTGTTCCAAATTATAGTTGTCCAATTTCGTCCCCAACTGGTTGGGTCGGTGTTAGTACATACTGTGTAATGTGACTTGCTGAGACAGGAGTTCAGGTTTCCTCGTACGGTCTCTGTGTGGCAGCACGTAAAATTGCTAGCGCTCGTTCATAATTTATTTACTATAGCCTGCCGTATATAATTATATGGCGCTGGCGTTGGATGTGAAGCAAACACCGATGGTTTATGATAAATGTTTATTGTGAAATATTCTAGTCCTATTAGATACGTGTCAAATCTCTCACATGCCCAAGTGGTTAATCACCATTTTTCTACCTGTACGTATTTCATTTTTGCCGCAGTTAATTAAAATCATCCAACTGTATTATTTTGATGAAGTTCATCTCTTCTTATTTCTGTTCATAAGCCTCAGGCAAGATTCCGATCTTGAGTTCTCTATCTGAGAATCTCTCTCTCTCACATGTATTCGTTGCACCTGCTTTTTTCATAATCTCTTTAATCATTCTTTAAACAAAACGACTTAAAAAGTTATATTATGCATGTCCGGTGTAATCGTTTTCGTCGTCTTCCTCGCAGTGAATTTGAGTTGACACCTGCATTTTTCCCGCGCATTGGTCAATAATGCGGTGGTTGGAGTAAAGTAGTTTTCGTCAGATGTCCAACTACTCTCCAGTAACAAAGGTGTAGGCCTAGCTAGTAACGGGTACATGTAACTAAGGCACATTATAAGTTACTTAAATTCAGGGCGCAGGCAGAAGTAAAAGAGGCAATAGAAATTTAGAAGCACCATTTTTGTTGTTAAGAATATTTAAAAAATGTAGGAGACTGAAATTGTAAATTCAACTTTTATTTTAACTTTTTGTCTTACAAAAAAACAAAAAAAAAAAAAGTATATACATAATTATTAATTTTTTTTGGTATTTCTTTTTTAAAAAAAAAAAAAAAAAAAAAAAAAAAAAAATTCAATGTATGTAATTTGCTTTGGATTCGTTAGTTTTATCTTAAGCATTTTTGCCATTTTTAGAGAGACGAAAGTATCGAGTAACACTGTAACTGTAAGTAACAGAATAAAATTAAAACAAAGAGGGTGAGATGAGAACATGAGTGTGACTATAGTATGACTATGGGAGCAAGAAAACACCAAAAAACAAGGAGAGAGAGGGAGAGAAAGGTGATAAACGGATAAAGCTAGAGATAGGAAGATAAACAAGGAAAGGTTTAACTGTAGAAGATCACAGACACAAGAGATTGGACAAGAGGGTGGTGTGCATGTATCATTGTAAGCTACAGAATTGAGAGACAGAGAGACACAGATAGAATAGATCGATGTAGATAGATAGATAGATAGATAGATAGATAGATAGATAGATAGATAGATAGATAGATAGAGAATGGCTTTATTTAAATATTTAATTAAGAATACATTTAGGTCACATGATAGAACCTTATCTCTCATTGCCATATAAACCCTAATTTCACTCTTATTTGAAATCCAAACACACTTTCGATATCATTTTTCTTAGAAATAGAACTTAGAAATATTATATTTCTATCATTTTTTTAATTCTACAATTTTACTCCTTACCTCGCGTAGTTGTATAGAACAGAAGACTTAATTTTTTAAAAAAATTAGGATTTCGTGCAAATATTTACAGAGCTTTGCAAATTGCCTTTTAATGATTGAGCTAAAGTACACGCATAGATCTACATAAACAATGCATGTGATTTGCTTTGGATTCGTTAGTTGAATTTTATCTTAAACATTTTTGCCATTTTTAGAGAGACGAAAGTATCGACTAACACTGTAAGTAACAGAATAAAACAAAGAGGGTGAGAGGAGAACATGAGTGTGACTATAGTATGACTATGAGAGCAAGAAAACACCAAAAACAAGGAGAGAGAGGGAGAGAAAGGTGATAAACGGATAAAGCTAGAGATAGGAAGATAAACAAGGAAAGGTTAAACTTTAGAAGATCACAGACACAAGAGATTGGACAAGGGGGTGGTGTGCATGTATCATTGTATGCGAAAAAAAGCTACATAATTGAGAGACAGATAGAATAGATCGATATAGATAGATAGATAGATAGATAGATAGATAGATAGATAGATAGATAGATAGAGAATGGCTTTATTTAAATAATGACTAATATACTCCTGGCGATGTGTTCAGTCTTCTATCACGGCATAGACTGTCACTACGAAGTACGCTTTAAACAAACCAAGCTTACTATGAATACTCATATTATTAGCCATAAGAATACTGAAGAGATTTAGGGGCTTCAATTCTGTTGTTGATAATTTCTTTTCACCAAATGTTCATTTTCTATCTAAGCATGCACGCATGTATACAAAATCAAAATAATTTAATTTTAAAATCAGCATTTAATTTTAAAATCAGCACTGTCGTTAAAATAACAACATGATACATGTAGTAAAATAAAAGGAAACAACAAGCATTGTTAATTTATTTTCATGTCAACATCACAAAAGCAACCATGAAGAACGTTTTATTAATTTACATGTATTTCAGACGTACATCTTTTAAAAGAAGATAAGTAAACTGTGCGGATATACACACAGCGCGATATTATTTCAATAACATTTGTATTTAATTTCAATCCCCGCACCACACACACACACACACTCCCGGTACTGGGGGTTTAAAGAAATTCTAATGGTACTTGGTAGCATAAGAAAATACAATGTAATGGACCAGAGAAGGATTGTAAAGAAATCATCAGCATTTGCAACATACAGAGGTACAAGACCGTACACTATCCTTAAATTACATAATTTACAAACATAAACATTCGTTTGTGTATTCGTGCTGTGAAAAACATACCAATAAATAAATATATAATAATACAAAGAAAAATCCAACAAGAAACCAAAGTAGAAAAGCGACATGTCACAAAAAACAAGGTTCTTGTTCAAGGTTGTACAATGAAAACCAACAGGACCTGGTAGTCATAGATGTGTTACATATTATAACCCACGTTTCTCCCTTGTGCGTACCGTACATTGAAAAACAACAGAAATGCAACGGTCTAATTTAGAGCACGTTGTGTCAAGGACTATAGTATGATGCCGAACCATTTTTAACTAGGTTTCATGTAATATATATAATTATGTAGTTCATTCAAGTTTTTGTCTCCGCTTTAGTCTTTACCAAATAATTATTTAAAGGCTGGGTCTATTTTAGATTTTGATGAAGGCTTTTTTCCACCACTTTTTTGTTGACGTACAGTATCATTATAGACATACATGTTGAAAACTTAAATAAAAGAAACTTTGGGACTCGATGGCTATCGACAAAAAATTAAGCCAACCAAGGCCTACTCATGGTTGTTTGATTGAAACAAGTCAAAAAGTCAACACACAAATTTGTCTAAAAATAAAAACGTACATGTAGCACCAAGCCCGCTAAAGACTATGAACCTAACACTGTAGCGACAGGATAAACCAGGAAAGATTTACATGATGTATCACACTTGGAGTAGGACCCGTTCAACGAAAAGTCAAAGTTTAGGTTTGGCGCCACGGTGACCCCGGTACTAAAGCTAAAACTACTAATAATAACAACAATAATAATAATAATAATAATAATAATAATAATAATAATAATAATAATAATAGGTTTCCGACATTTAACAGCATATCGCAAGTTATTGTAGGGCTATATCGGATGGGTACAAATGTACTGAAAGCACTAATTTAAATACAGATGGGTTATCGTAATCTTCAATACACAGCACATGCATTAGCACTTAAAACAGTACAGTACAGAAATTGTATAGGTCTGTCTATCTCCCTTACTCTTAAATTAAGTTATAACGTACCGGTAGGCCTATATCAAAGTCAAATAAAACAAACCACTGTTACTCATACTACATGTATTTCGAGTAGTCGTAGTCAGAGAAATCTCAATTTTGTTCAAGACTCTGTAGGCCTACTACGTTACACCTAAGGTCTCTAAAATATTTAGTACGCTGCACGCACATATGGATATATACTGTAAGGAAGCACAATATGACTTAAAAATCATTTATAGACTTTATATTCGCAATTTAAATGAACGATGAGTATAATACATTTTCCTTGACATCTAAATCTATTAAGTTAACTTAAAGACGACTGAGTAAATTCAAGGACATACTCACATTCTCATGTCATCACATGACAGTTGACACACAAAGACTTTTTTTGAAAATCAAAGGGAGAATACATTTAACTTTTAAGGCATATATGTATGTATGCGCACACAATGTCAAATTTTACGTTTACAATGTACATGAGAGTTGAATAATTGAGTTTCCGACAACAATTGTAACGCAAAGAGATATCTTCGATAATGATTGGATGTGGAGCTTAGACAAACAAATAACAACAGCAACAAAATAATAATGTGGTGTCACGACCTACGCGAGGTTCATAATCATACATTGGTACATGAAGCTTCCTATTCCACACATCACTATATTATATGCTGGTCACATAATTCTTTACTTTACTTTTCCGTTCCAGCAGCCACTTGAGCCTGCGCCTTTCGACTTGATGACACGATGAAGAATTTATGTCCTTTCTAGTTGGTCTTTTCCGCAATATAATGTGTTTTCCAAAGTAGGATTATGTGGAAGAAGTTTTGTGCAGAGGAGCAGTAGTTTCGGACAGTTGAATAAGATATGTTCGACTGTTTCGTATGTTTGGAGGCAGAGGGAGCAGAACGGTTCTTTTTTAGGGGTTGTAAACGATTGACACCGATCCAACCAGTAGGGAAGGACGCGGGGCTCGAACTGGACCTTCAAATTTGGAAGCCGACTCTGTAAAAAAAGCGTAATCCAAGCGCTCCCACGCCCGTCCAGCTATTTAACAGATTATACAATAATTAAAGACAGATAAGACACGTGATGTCTTGCGAGACGTGACAGAGATGTCCATGGGACATAAAATAATGATGCACATTGAAAAAAATTGATTGGTGAAAAAGAGTAATGTCCCTGAAAGTGAAAGAAAACCTACAAAATGTAACAAAAGGACATAAGGAGCAACGGCTGTAAATTGATGCAGTGTCATTTATCTTTTCTGTATGCTAGTTACTACACAATTTAATTAACATATGTACACATCACTGTAGGAACGGTATGTTTCATTTTAAGTCTAACAAAAAAAAAAAAAAAAACCTTTAGCTCTAGCCTACGTAGTAGTAGTACAGGCACCATGTATCATGTACATTGTACATAACACCTGAATAGAACCTAAGAATCTACAGATACATACATGTACATAGTTAAGCAGATTTATTTAGGCCACGTGCAGGTTGTCTACCTCATTCGTTGTTCAGATGAGAAGACCACGTGTCCAATCGTGTTTTCCTGAGTGACTCTATCTCTTGCTCTTTTTGCTTTAGCAATTCCTTTAATCGCTGAATTCGTATGTTTTTGGAAACGGACACCTCCGTCGCCCTAAAGCCCCGCTCGGGCGTGTGCTCCGGCCCTCCTGAGTCCAGGCTACTTGAACTTGTTGATGGGATGGGCCCAGTATCCCTATCTAGACGTTGTTTTTTCGACAGTTGTCCAGAGTCAGACTCGTGATCGGCAAGTGAGAAATTTTCGTTTTCTACGGTGACCTCACCAGTACACAAAAATGGAGTTGGTGGAATCTCGGGGGTTGGATTGCACATGGGTTGTAATAGAGGTGGATGTTCGTTTTGGTTGACTTGAAGTTTACTCTCTGGTGCTGTAGTTGATCTGCTTTTTCTGGGGCGTTTGCGTGATCTTTCCGCCTTAGTATGACTTAGAGCCCCTGGTATCAGCGGCGGTGGACCTTCAGGACTGAAGCTGGCGAATGAAGTTAAAACTGTTCCATCATCATCATTTGTAATTTCGACACCACTCCCAGTGTCAGTAGGCAAGTTTAGACGTGAAACTGACTTGGGACTTATTTCACTACCTGACGGACACTCTGGAACAAGGGGTGCATTGCAGCGACTGTCCTTTCTCGCTTCACTGGTAAACAACACGTTCTGCAGCTCAGCTTCATCTGTTCCAGCTGCAGAACTATGAACTACTTCAGATATGACAGACGAGTTTACATCATTATCGATGGCATCCGCTGGGGCATCATACTCTACTTTAATTATCACACCAGGTGGTAGTGGATACTTCTTTTCTAACATCGCTCTTCTGGCAACGCGTTCGTCTTCAGAAAGCCCTTCCTTTAAATTTCGCTTCGGTATTGGGAGAAGACTGCTGTTCAAGGGCAAGTGTGAAAGAAAGCTTGAAGGATCCGCGTATGAGCGAGTTTGTTTTCCTTCGGAAGACGAGACTGCACATGTTATACTTTGTGTTCTACTGCCCGCCTCCGAATTGGTTGCGATAGTCGGTGTGTCTTGGGCGTTTGAATTGGGCGCCTTTTTTTTCACAGTGTGTGACTGTGAGATCAAACTGGCTGTTTGTTGTGCAGCAGGCGAAATATTGCTTGTGGACTGTTCATGGCCAACACGTCTATCAGTAGTACTACTAGAACATGTTTCTTTCTCACTTTCAGTCAGGGCGCTCAGTAGTATTTCGCGAAGACTCTTTTTTTGTGTAGACTTTGGTTGAGTAGTATTTTTATCTGCAGTAACCGAACCCGTGTTGCTTATCCGACATTTTTTGGAGTTCGAGCAGTCACCTGATGCTTGCGGAATCGGCGCGTTAATCAATGATTCGGCTTTCCGTTTCCCCGCAATCTTGACCAATTGCGAACTGCCACTGTCTTTACATTTAACCCCTGGAAAAGAGCCAGAAGTGGAAGCCTTATCTCCTGATTTGGAGTTAGCCTTTGATCCCTTTCCATTATGCGGCGTAGTACTAGTAGGAATCATGCCGGTGGTATTAGGAGTTGCTCCAGTGGGCGGAACGCTCACCAGCACATGCTGCCCCCCTATCCTCAACAAGAAGTGCTGAGGCTCTGTCCCGGTGATCTGTTTTCCTGTAGCCTTGAGATACGAGTGTAGAGACTTGAGAGCCTCAGATATTTTCACGGACCACTCACGTGACTGAATTTTGTTGGCTGAAGCTGGGTCTTGCTGAACAGTCCGGCCTGGTAAAACAGGTGTTAACGGAACTTTGGCAGCCCGTTTACTGGCACGTGTATTAGTTCTCCCCTCAGTGGTCGTATCTGCATCATTATTATTGGTATTCTCTGATGGAGTGACTTTAGTAGAAATTGAGCCAGCGGGCAATAACTGTGCGACAATGGGTGTCTTAACGCGAGGAAATACCGAGTCTTTTGCTGCCAGTTCTCCATTTCGACTGAGTTGAGGAGATGAATTTGGCGCTTGTATACCTCCTTTCATTTGTACTTGCTTTCCAAGTACTTTTTCACTTTCAAACGGACGGGATTCATTTGAAATAGAGGCGTTAGCGGATTGAGTTGTGACATTAGGATATACAGATTTTAGACTGCTGTGTTTTCGCTTAAGCATTTGTTTACGTCTAATTTCAACCTGCCTCTGCAACCTGGACATTGCTTTCTCGAAGGTGGGTGATTGAACAATTGTACTATTATCCACAGTTTGACAGCATGCGCGTCTCTTTTCTTCGGGAGAGTCACGCATGCTGTCATCGCTCCGCCTTTGAGCTAAAATTTCAGGAACGACTTGATTTGATTCTTGTATAGGTTCCGCTATTTCCTCCGCGGCAGCAGGTTTGCCAGAATTCATGTGCATATCCGCTGTGAGAATGTCTTCCTCATTCGGATCAGGGAGATTCAGAGACTCATTTAACACCGATTTTGGTTTCATTTTGAGACACTCAGAATCAGATTTCATTTGCATATTGTCTTTGAAATTGTCTTTCTTTTTCGAGTCAGCGTGATTCAGTGTCGACTCCTCAATTAATATCGATTTTGATTTCATTTTCAGACACTCAGACTCAGATTTAGTTTGCATATTGTCTTTGAAATTGTCTTTCTTTTTCGAATCAATACGATCCAGTGACTCATCAAGATTTAACAACGATTTTGATTTCACTTTCATACACTCAGACTCCGAGTCAGATTTCGTTTGCATACTGCCTTTGGAATTGTCTTTCTCTTTCGAACCAATGCGATTCAGTGATTCCTCATCCACATTTAACACCGATTTTGATTTCACTTTCATACACTCAGACTCAGAGTCTGATTTCGTTTGCATACTGTCTTTGAAATTGTTTTTCTTTTCCGAATCAGCGCGATCCAGTGTCGACTCCTCAATTAACATCGATTTTGATTTCGTTTTCAGACATTCAGAATCAGATTTCATTTGCATTTTGTCTTTGAAATTGTCTTTCTCTTTCGAATCAATGCGATCCAGTGACTCATCCACATTTAACACCGATTTTGATTTCACTTTCAGACACTCAGACTCAGAGTCAGATTTCATTTGCATTTTGTCTTTGAAATTGTCTTTCTCTTCCGAACCAATGCGATCCAGTGACTCCTCATCCACATTTAACACCGATTTTGATTTCAGACACCCAGAGACAGATTTCATTCGCATGTCGGGTGTAAAATTGTCTTCCTTTTTCGAATCAGTGCGATCCAGCGTCGACTCATCCACATTTAACACCGATTTTGATTTCAGATACTCGGATAGCTTTTGTTGAGCAATTTTCAGTTTTTCCCTCAACAGTTGCTTTTGGCTGACAGGGCAGGAGCCGTTTTCAGTTTCTTGGTCGCACATTGAGTCACTGGTGCACATTTCATTCTCATCTTTGTCCAACGTGAAAGGAGGCTTGGATTTACACGGAAGAAGATTCAGGCTACACATGATATCCAGCGTTCTTCTCCTGCAATGGTCGCTGCATTGCGAAACACTTTCGCGCGGACGGTCTATTGTTCCATAAGTCAGACGTTCAATATCAGTCTCTGACAGCCTCTGGATCACACAAAAACAAGGTTTTACAGCACTTTCCCAATTTGACATTGAAACAGTATCGTACAAATACTGTAAAGGGTAGTTTTTTGAATGAGAGATAGGGTCGTCGCAAGCGCCCGTTTCTGCCTGGTTTAATGAGAAAACTGATTCTATTTTCAAATGTCCAATGCCAGAACCCTCATGATTTTCTAAACCAGTTTCGTTTTTTTCAGAGAAGTTTCCTTTCAATTCCTCGCTTGATTTTGAATGAATGTGTGTTGCTGTATAGCGTTGATCACTATCAGCGGTATGCACAAATTTTGAATCGGATAACCATGTCTCATCGGTCGATGCAGTACTGGTTACGTTACGATGCTGCTGGAGTAACTGACCTAAAACTTTCAGATCTTGTTCTTCAGAATCATGGAGAAAATCTGAATCCGAACCAGAGTCTGAATCGTGATGCTCCTGGAAACGATCTACCTCAGCAGAAGGAGGGCAAACGGAACTGTGACACTCTGTATCCCTTGAGCTCGACGGTGGAATACGGTCATCCTTTTTACTCTTTTGCAGTGTAATCCTCTCAATGCATGTGGAATAATCGTTATGGTTTGGTTTCGACTGGGATTGTTGTGATAGATTTGAGTCGGTGTAAAATGTCTGATTCTCTGAATTTAAACCGGCCCCAGAGCCCTCGCAAGGACCCTGGGTTCTAACGTTCACCGCCACTGGACCTGATGCAGTTCTCAGGGTAGTTGTTACAAACACTGGGGCGACAGTGGTCACTTGAGTAAAATTACACGGTGTAGGTTTATGTTTCAAATCTACACTCACATTGCCACTTCGGTTAGAAATAAGACTGACTGAACCTTTCTCTTTGGGAACATCATCTCGAAGCATTTTTAAGTATGAGCTACGGGGGATGCTGGCTGTTGAAAGCCTCGTTCTTTTAGAAAATTTTTGAGTAGACTGGGATGGTGTGGTACTGGTGTTAGTTGTTAAATTGTTAACTAACATATGTTTTCCCGATGAGTGGGTAAAAGCCATTGAGTTCTGGCCTGATGTTGATAAGGAAAAGCCGACGCTGCAATTAATTGACACATTCGGTTTACCTTCTCTCATTTTTTGTAAATGTTTATTTAGATTGATCAACGATTCTTTAGAGATCACCAATTTCTTCACTTGAGCGTTCACACATTCGGGGTTTTGTTGATTTTCAATGCTCGCGGTGATCACCTCAGAATTTTTACTCTGAGAGGTCAGTGTATTATCTATCTGAAAAGGGAGGACAAGACTCGTGGGTTTGGGTTGGAGAGGCCTCACCGACGCCTTTTGAATTTCAGAACACTTGGCTATCGAAGAACTGGTTTTGGCTGATTGCGAAACAGTTGGTGAGACGCCGACGACAGCACTTGTGTGATGCAAGTCGGGTGCTCTTTTCCACTTTCACCAAGCTTTCCCTTGAGTGCTCCAACTGTGTTTGGCGGAATCAATTGCGCTTGTGGGGAAAATGTTACTGTTGGTGACGTCTCTTTGAATGTTTCAGATATATTAGCGCTACTTTGTGGGAATGAAACTAAACTATGAAGTAAGGGAAACTGAGGCGTGCTAACATTCACGGCCTGTCTACTTTCTGTAGCAGAACTGGTCGCTGAAGACGCATAAAGCATTACAGGCGGAGCCCAACTCGACCCTATATTATTGGACGTTGTATGAGAAGAACCAGCCTGAGAGGTAGTAGATGTGCGTGTCATGTTAGACACTAAAATGTGTGGTTTAACTCTATCAACGACCTGTGCAGTGCCAGGAACCAAAACTGTTTGGAGGCCGCTCGTAAAAGGTATGGCATCGTAACGAGAAAGTACCGGTGTCAAAATGGCACCTGGGTAGGTAAAGTTTCTTGGAAGCAAAAGCGCTTGTTGATGTACAGTAGGACGAGGCGCGTTCTTTGTCGTGGAAGATGTTTTGCAAGATTTTCTTGCACTTTGTTTGTCACCCTTGGCTGTGGAAGACTTTTTTTGTTTGGAAGGCACACTCAATTGTGACACTGCTTGCGAATGGGGTGTGGGCAGCAATGAGCAAAGGCTGCTTGAAGTCGGTTGTATCTCAGCTCTAAGAAGCTTCTGTAATTCACTTTCACGATTTAAGGCAGATGAAATTGGATATTTGCACATTAAAGGATTTTGATTACCTAATACCGATGTACTCGGTGGTGCTTTGGAAATGCCCTTCGCATGAAGGGGGTTTACATTATCGGTGCGCAAAGACACTACTTTGCCGGTACAAGCGTTTTGAGGGACATTTTTTGTGGCGGCGAGGACGCTATTGCCAATTGTTTTGGGGATCGGCTCAGTTTTCGTCGCAATGATATTGGAGCTGTTTTGAACTACACCTCTACATATTTGGGGTGTTTCAGTTACCTGTCTAACATTGAAGGCAGAAGGTATTTTTCCATCTTTGACGACAATACGAACTGTCTTTGAAGAGTCATTGGTCACGAGCGAGGAGTGCTTTACAGGATTTTGCGAGTCCTTGATAGCGTTAACAACTCCCGACCCTTTAGAACCATCATCAGATTTTGGTTCGCCTTCAACAAGTGTACTTTTTGGTATATTGACAACATTGTCCTTTGCCACTACTACACGTTTTTTGGATTGACGTGAGATAAATTCGAGCAACTTCGATGCGAAGATGGTAGGAGCAGTGCCAAAATCGTTTTGGATGAGTACCTGTCTATTTTGTGTTGACGCTCTTGCATCTGGTTCTTTGTTGGTTTCCTTGGGTAGGGAGCTACTTTGTTGCGACATCGTGTCAAGGTGGCGTTGAGTTGACTCTGGTAGACTTGGTCAAAGTCATTCACAGCTGTTCATGATAATTTAATGGTAGGATGTTCATATAAAACACACCCAATTTTGCATTGATGGTCTCCAACATACAGAAAATCTCATGGAGTGTGGGGGCGTCGACAGCACAAGCAAGACCCGCGGAGACACTTGTTATGTAGGAAGGTTGGTCTGAAAAAGAGGAATCAAAACAAGATAACATCGTTGCCAAAACAAAAACAACAAAACATAAAAAAACGCAACATTAATTTAATAATAATAAAAAAAACCCATAAAAACAAAACAACAACGTATACGCATAGTCAAGCAGTGTGTATAGAAACTCATGGGGGAGCTAGATAACAGAGAGTCTTCAGAGAAGAAACCCCCCTTATAGCAAGTGTTTCGGCCCTTAACTCCTGACACTCTAAGGGAGTCCTCTCTTTTCAAAACAACAACGTATACGCATAGTGCAAGTAATTTCATTTGAGAAGAATACGCATAGTGCAAGTAATTTCATTTGAGAAGAATTTAAAACATTAAAAAAAAAAAATTCAGTTATTCTTCGACAGTTTTTGATACATATATATAATTATGCATAAGTACAACATTAATTTAATAAAAAGCAACATTAATTTAATAATTAAAAAACAAAACAAAAACAAAAAAAAAATGTATACGCATAGTGCAAGTAATTTCATTTGAGAAGAATTTAAAACATTTAAAAATAAAAACACTTAGTTACTCTTCGACAGTTTTTGATGCATATACTTATGCATTGATACAAAGTTTGTATTTTAAGCGAACGAGAACACAATAAACAAATAAAATAGAAACAAATTAACAAAATACATGTATAAGAAATAATGTCGATCTATTAAGTCAAATGAGCAAACAAATCTCTTTGATGGAAAGCAATATGAATATTAACAAAATCAAACCATTTACATTAATTACAACACAGAACTCCTAAAAACGACGTTTCCAATATATGTTGAACAATTGGAAGTTGTAGACATTTACATTAAATCCACAAGTATCACGGTGCCCGCATATGCGCACACTGATATGCCTCTCTCTCTCTCTCTCTCTCTCTCTCTCTCTCTCTCTTCTTCTTCTTCTCTCTCAGTGATTCAGAATTGCAGTTTGAACTAAAACTGTGCAAACATTTTTATTTGTTGCCTAAGTGCCGGATGAGTAATGTTTCACACTAGACAGGGGTTTGGGCCAGACTCCCTGTATACCATCTACCAAATCACGTACCTATGTTTGTCAAAATGAATCGCACTTGACCTATCCACACACTGTACCCAGCAGCATGGCACATGAACGCGCGGAGCATAGCAATTAGACTGACATATCGGAAATCTTCAGAGAGTATGGTTCCCCATACTGTAATAGATATTTTTCTTAAAGTCTATCCCATTTTCTCCAGGGGTATTAATTCTTACATTCTAACATGATTGGCTCCACAGACACAGTTTTTTTGTTTGTTTTATTTTTGGGGAAAATGCAGATTGTAACTAAGGTTGTTCAAATTACCAAAAGAAGGACTGGCCAACTATAAAAATGACAGTGATGATACGCTTCTGCCAAGGCTGTCATCGTTTCTTTATCAAGGATGCATTATGGGAAAATAGAAATCAACGGAAAGGTTTCATACTTGCATTGCACATGTAAGAATCAGATCAATTAACTAGATCTACCTTGTTATGGAAATAACCTCTAAAGATGAATTATTTTGACGAAGAAATTTAGTTAAGATAGACTCTTTGTGTAAATTTAATACCTTTCATTTAGAACAGAGAAACAAGGAACAACCAAACTGTACAGTCGTGCAAAATGTTGACATGCACCAGTCGCTCTTCATTTACCTTTTTATTTCTAGTACATGTATTTGCATCGACTTAATCAAGAAGACAAATCGCAAATGCCGGATGATCGTCACTTTGCTGATGACATTTTTCTACTCTCGTACATTACAACAAAATACAGACCATAACAAATGAGCTCATTATCTCGGCACATACAATTACACTGAAAGGAGCTGGGCATTTGCAAGACAAGCTACTCCGCGGGAGAATTTGGCATCCTTCATACAGATTATCGATATCAGAACGAAGGAGACAGACGTTATAACCAGAACAACAAAAGAACGTTCAATTGTGTGGAAACCTAAAAAGATGCGCACGAAATGGTGTATTCTTAAGACGGACCCAAAACCACAGCTTCTAAATGCGTTTTCTGTTCTTCCAGACACTGTCTCTGGTTCTACTACCCGAAGCGTTGAGGAGCACAGAGAGCACTCCGTAGCCAAAAGACGCATCAGCAAGATCTTTTAAAAATCAAGTGGGAAGTTAAAGTGACCAATCAGCAACATTGAGAATGAACACATCTGGCGCAACGATGCAAACGCAGTAGGAGATGGACCGCCCCTTCTAAATGCGTTTTCTGGCGCAACGATGCAAACGCAACCGCCCCTAAGTTTGTGAGCAGCATTAACAAACGCGAACACGTTGAAAAGGGAACAACTAGGAAAGAAATAGAAAATTAAGGTTGTATGACCTTTAAGTCTAACTGGAAAGGGTTGAGAAAGGCGTGATAATGAATGAAAACCTCCAACCAAAGGAAAATGCGGAGATAGATGATTATAGTTTTACAGTGATAGATCAAAACGATGTTACACATTTGCTACAAAACTGAAGTCATTTTGAGAAACTTTCAACTGGGTTAAATAAGTGTAGCCTAATACATGATTGACTCTGCCTTTCTTTACGAGTGTCAGCTGCAGACTTTATAGAGTCACTTTCGCAATCAATTTTATCCTCCACCACTAAACTAAGAAAACATACTCACCACGAAAGATGTTTTATTTTTTCAAAATATCTCTTAGTTTTACCAGGACATTATGCCTGACGGCAGAAAAAAAAAACAATTCCCGTTGAGATTTAACAATTAATGTTGACTTTGATAATACATGATGTCCTTGAGTGTACAGCAGATTGTTCAGTCCATCAAAGCGTAAATTCGGCAATTCATTGTCAAGACAGCTTATCAGAGAGGTGGGGGAGGGGGGGGGGGGATAAGACAGCGAGTTTAGAGAGAGAGAGAGAGAGAGAGAGAGAGAGAGAGGGTTGTTGAGTTGAGTTGGTTTAACGTCCAGCATCACACTATATAGGCTATATTGTGGATGGGCCCCAAGACTAACGTCTGACAATTTTATGTGCTGCCACACACGGGACAGGAAGGGGATGCCATGACTCCTGTCTCAGCCGATCACATTATACTGACACCGACCCAAACAGTAGGGAACGCAATCGCCAGGGCT
>RQTK01000050.1:782226-833199 GCA_003991915.1 Elysia chlorotica | reverse complement strand
CTAGGTGACCAAGAGCAAGCGCGGAGGGAGGAAGGGAGAGAGAGAGAGAGAGAGAGAGAGGGTCAGGGCCAACAAATTGGGCATTATAAATTACATCTCTTACATACACATTAAAAGAGAGGAGAGGGTTAGAGAATACATTATAATTATTGTAAACTAAGCATGTGAACTTAAAAAATGTACTGTAGAGACAAATCCACTAAAAAAAAATGGTTACATGCAAATGTAAATAAAGTAAACTATCTACAGAGGATGCTTATTTAAGATCTTGAATGTTTGATTTATCTTTTATTTAATGATTCATGTAATGATGTTACTTTTATTTACTACATCTATTTAAAAAAAAAGGCTGATATTGTAAACATTTCACGCAGTGCCATTTAAATTAACAGGAAAATGCGAAAACAAAATTCATGTACTCTTTCTAGTGTCTTTAACTATTTAAAAGAATTCAGTGTTTTTAAAAACCTGATAATAAGTTTGCCCAACTTTTCAATTTGTTAATAATACAACGGAGTAAAAAAAAAAATTAAAAAGAAAGGCAGTTATTTTTTAGCAGCTAGGAAAACCTGAAAGATAAAGGCAAAAACTATGTTACAGTATATTTTTTTCTCTCACTCTGTCTGAATTATAATTATGTTGACACCCATCTCCAGCATAGATACCATGGTCATTGCAAAAACAAAACAAAATAAACTGTAACAAAAACAAATCTTACAAATAACATTTTCTCGTGATAAAAATTCAAGATAAATTCAAATGGTGGAGGAGTGAGTTCCAATGAAATATCGGTGAAATGATCAATGCAGAGGTCTGCACAAAAGGAATCATTTGAAAAAAAATTATTTATTGCGCTCTTAGATCATTAATTTATGGTCTGCACCCAATCTAACTAAATTTGAATATCCTTGCATAAATAAACAGGAGAGTTTAAAGGTCCAATAATCTCCAAATGTCAGGTACAACGACATAAACAATTGTCCTACTTGCTGGTGATAAATGACGGACACCAATGAATATAATGCATGTAGATATAAGTGTAAAACTAAGATAACCTTGTCAATAAATGGCATATAATTTAGATTCTCTATTTTCTTCCTACATTATATATTACACCTGGACAATAAGCAAGAGAGCCACCCGGTAGCTCTATATTTATTTCAAAATTAGTGTGTAATTGGTAGGCCTTTGCATAACAGACAGGTCCAGACAATAAAAATTTCAGTTGATTTGTTTTGAAAGTGTTCTACAATAGTCTCTCCCTAAACAGCAAAGACTGCATTAATCACCGAGTGGGCTAATGATGTCCAGCATATATAATATAATGTTACATTGTTTAAAACACAGTGTGAAACGTATGCTTATGATTATGGACATATATACCCTTTCACTAACTCAACCGAATACTGAGTAACGTTGCAAACATGTAAGCATTGAAATAGACATTTGATTTGACATTAAAAGGCTGAAGTTTTCAAATCTGCAATGTTTTTTTACTCTTTATCTTTATTGGTTCAAAGATATATATAGGAAGTAGGAAAACCTCTGAAAATTGTGTGATTTCATGAGCACTGCGTGCTTGTTGAGCTAATAATAGATATTGATATAGCACATTCTTTTTCTTTCCCCATGATCTCTTATCCCATCTATATTTTTAGTTCTATTGATCTATAATTATATGCAGACTTAATTTGTGCTTTGGAATGACACCGGTTAACTTTGTTACTGGCTCGCCCCGCCTTGATTGTGCTTTTAATTTGCATTTAAGAAGTTATTATACTTTCAATGCCATTTAAAAAAACAATGATTCATTGTGTGAACTGAGTTTTTTTTTTTTTTTAATGTTTCATGGAGTAATACTATTGTTGAAAGAAATTGAACTAAAGAATTTGTTTTGATTTGCATACAAAAAAGATGGAAGAAAATTGTAACAAAACTGACATGTTTGAAGGACTTGATAAATCTACATCACCAATTTGAAATTGGAGAGTTAACAAATATAGTGTTAAAAGATTGAAGTTGTTTAAAACTGGATGTCATCAGTACTTAGAAGCCATTTTGAATACCTGATATGGGCACTACTGTACTTTACTTGTACAACTACCAGATAGTTTATGCATAGCACTAATCAGGGAATTATAAAGATTCAAAATAACTTTAAAAATGTTTCAATTGCTAGGTTCTACATATTTTAGCTTTTTTCCACTGAAAAACAAAATCAAGTGTAACGCCTGTCCCCCCCCCCCCCCCCCCCTTTTTTTTTTTCTTCTCTGCCCACACTCACATACCTCTAAAACTGAAACAAAATCATGTAAAATATAGATCTGAAATTTAACAAATGTGATAAAACCGCAGATTTACCAATGAACAATAAATCTGCAATAGTGCCCGAAACTGATTTGCACTTGGCAGACTTCGATTCAAAATAGAAAATGCAAAGCTGCGTCTTGGTGTAAATCTAGATCTAGGTATTCAAATCATATTGACCTTGAGCTTAAGTAAGTTTACCAATATATTTTTTCTTGTAAATATTTAAAGGTGCTTTACCAATGAGTCTTGATTTAGATCTAAATCTAAATAGCTTCCTCAGTTGAAAGCTTGTCTTCTGTAAGCACTAAATCCACTGTCTCGACTCTCAATTGTCGATAACTGATGTTGTCGTGAACCGGATGTAAACAATCTTACCTGGGTTTCAATACCCCGAAAGGCTTAGCGGCGAAAGGAAGAAGTATTGTCATTGCAGCTCCCTCTATTTATTAGATTCTCTAAGCTTATAGAGGGAGGGAGAGAATCTCTCCCTTTCTCCGAGTTTAACGTCTCCTAGGTTCCCCGGGGGGATCTTTTACAACTCTCTTCTATTTATTTGTTCAGTATATTTAACCTAAATGACTAGAAGCTTTTGTACTAGAGATCGTGTATACAACAAATAAGTCAAAGCTATATCTTTTCGCGGTACATGTACATCAGTCTGCTAAGCTTACTATTTCTCTATATGGCGGTACATGAAACAACCAGAGATGAATATTGGGTCCCTTCCACAAGCTAGCCTAGTTACTAGCCTTCAACGGTGTGAGATCGGAGTTGTATGACAACAACGCAACATAAAGCCTCGTTCTGCTGTCGGTGACCTTTGTCGGCCCACAGCCCCACTTCGAGTTGAGGTCAGGGGTCATGACCCAGCGCTTACACGACAGCCATAACGAGTCTAGGCCGGAACTAGATACATGTATAGGATTTAGATCTAGATAGACCGTGAAAAAAAGGATTTAACAAAACAAGAGGAATGAAAAGAGTCTGACAAATTTGTTAAGGAACAAAGCTTTTAATAAGATAATGAATGATAATATATATATTTTTTATTATAACCTTCATAATTTAAATTACTATTTTTCTGTTTTATAATCGCAAAAGCCGATCTGAATTTGTTCCATATTTTTGTTTGTTTACGCGCAGTAATATTAGTTATATTCATAGATTTCTATTAATAAGACTAGTTCGCTCAGAAAAATGGCGTCCCGTATTCACAGTCAGCGCGCGGGCTCGCGGTGTCTGTGGGTCGGACACGGTGGGCGGTAAGAAAGGGGGGGCAGGAACTACTGATTCGGAGTCCAGCGCAATAGAGAAATAATAGGAAAATAATGACACCGGTGCTATCTGGAGAGTTTTATTAACATTTAAATGGCGACACAAGAAGAAGAAGAAGAAGAAGAAGAAGAAGAAGAAGAAGAAGAAGAAGAAGAAGAAGAAGAAGAAGAAGAAGAAGAAGAAGAAGAAGAAGAAGAAGAAGAAGAAGAAGAAGAAGAAGAAGAAGAAGAAGACGACGACGAAGAAGAAGAATTGTTGTTGTCACATGCGTCGGCCCTACTCGCGCAAACGCCATCCACCTCTTTTAGTCATAATTTGTCATTGGCAGATTAACTGGTCGCTCCTGTTTTCTCTAAAAGACGAATGGTAGGGCTGCTTAATAGGCAGTGAATGTGTTCTTCTTTCCAAAACCGTGAGTTTGAATTTTTAAGGCTTTGTGCAATACACTGAATGTAAGATACCTATATTCTTGATTTACTAAAAAAAAAAATGAGGCGGGCCTAGTATCAATTTATAGACAAGGCAAAAGCTAAGGAATCTACATAGATCTATATTATTCATGGTTTCCATTTTTTGTTGTGAACAAAGATTCAATTTGATAACATCAAATATGAAAACTTGATTTCTTTTAAAGATCTTTGAATAATTATTCTATGCTCTTTAAATTAGGGTTAAAATAAAACAATCAGCAAATATTTTATGGATAAAAAACAACAACAACAACAATAAACACAACGACACCAACAACAAATAAAACAACAATAACAATAACAACAATAACAATAACAACAACTAAAACAACGACACACATTTTAGACACGGAGAAAGTTTTAATGTCTATTGGAGCAGCAGTTAGAGTGCTTAACCCATACAAAATTGAATCTTTTTGTTTAAAATATATTCTGGGGTTTGTTTCTTCTTCTTCAAAGCGGCTGTTGGCATCGATTTTCTTGATTTGGGATTATTAAAGTGCAGATATTTGCCAATACAATTAAATTGATGACGTTATGAAATCTGCAATTGTGTGCTTATATGAAATCGCAATATTTTTGCCAATACAATTAAATTGATGACGTTATGAAATCTGCAATTGTGTGCTTATATGAAATCGCAATATTTCTAGATTTATATGATAGATCTAATAATTTATAGACCTTGAAAACCGCGACATTTGTGGGCACACAGAATGGCCATGATCTGCACTAACTGTGTAGTTTTCAGTCATAAATTTTAATAACAATAAACCCAACTAATTCAATATTGGTAGGTCTAGTCAGTCATTATGTAACTTTCTTTTTCTCGTTTTCGCATCACATGATTAATTGTGGTTCGAACGAGACAGTAACCTACTAACCTTAAATCGGTAAATGGAAGATAAGCAGTTCAGCCCAGGTGTTTAGGGAAATATACAGTCATAAGGTTGCAGACTATGAAGGGGGTACTTTTAGAGAAACTTATCAGAGTTTTACAGAATTTTAATCGCAAAATAAACACACTTTGTGGAACAAAAACAGAGAATGTTGGGACTTAGCTTGTTCAGTGTGTTTAACAACATGTGAAAAACCATAGACCCATAAAAGTAAACTACGGTTGTGTTGGGCCGACCACTCAATTAAAAATTTAATTATAAAGAAGACTGGGTGCGTAAAATATTGGCTGGTAATTAAATATATTCACAATTAAGGAAAAAAACGTCTTATGAATATTATTAAGAACGGCTTAGCTATTATTGAAAAAAAATGAATGAATATTTAGTCCGCGTGTGTACTTTAATCGCCGGAAATGCATCCACCCTGGTTACTGATCAACTGTTAAGCCATACTTCTGTTCACGTGATTATGATTTAGGAGTCTATTGGCCTTTGACCTCTCATCCTGACACCACATAGTCGACCATATATATAATTATACAATACACCCCGAGGTGGTGTCGGCCGACGGTCTAGTTTGGGTGCCAATATGGGAACAGCTGTACTACTAGCAAGCTGTATTTTACCAACATTAGTCATGGGCTGCAATCTAAGCGTACATAACTGGGTCCATATGAACTCTCAGGTTGCAATTAATGTGGTAGGCTTTGGCCAGATTTTGTTTAGAAAAGACAGTGTTACTCTACAACCATTAGATAAGTAATTAATGTAGTCTATCATTAAGCTTACCTGTCTTCAAGATTGTAAAAAACAGGGGGGAAACACGTCTGGATACACCATCCCTAATTATTTTAGTTGCAGCTGCGAACATAAAGCATTGATTAACAAGTAGAACGCAAATCGTACTTGAAGGTATACAAATAAAGCATTCTAATCATCTAAAGTTCTAAAATCATCACCGTAATTGGTAGAGTGTAGCTAATATTATCACACAATTCTTGCGACGCTTAGAGGAGGGGATCATGTCCACGAACCACTAGTTTGGCCATCGCCGCGTTGTAGCCTATTATTGTTTGAGCGGATCCACCCCAATCTAATCCCAGACCTGAAAATAGTTATGTTCACCATTTGCATTGATACACACCCGACTGTGGTTTCCCCGCATACTTTGTTAATGGCACACTTTCAAACATTGATGTGAAGTGATCTTGTAAAGTGGAGGGGACAAACATACCCTTTTCTTGGCGCAGATCTTAGAAAGCGAAAGTTAAACTTTTTTTTTTTTGCCACGAAGGACAATTAATATCATAACGCATAAAAACAAACAAACAAACAAACTCCTATAGTATAAACCTTGGTATGCGAATCCTATTTTCTGAATCATACTTTTTGTCAGCTGTGAACTGTAACCGACTGCAGTCGCGAAAAGTTCGGAACAGGCCCCTTGGGCACTGGATGTATGATGTCATTGATCATAGCTTGAACCTAATTTCAAAAGACCAATCTTGTAGTTATTGGACACACTAAAAATATGATGACATATTTTGGATTCATGAACTAAAATTTAGGCAAGATTTGGTGAGACAATGACTTTTTAAAATAAAAATATTAAGGTTAAATTGTGAAAAATCAAAGCAAGATGAATTAATATGTTTTGAGGTACATGTGCTCGTTGTCTGCCGTTATGCGCCAAAAGTTCGTTTTCTATAAAATGCATACAATGCTAAATGGATATATGCAGTAGTTGTAGTAGAACTAGTAGTTGAGTTGGTTTAACGTCCAACATCAGCGCTCTAAAGGTTATATTGTAGACGGGCCCCAAGACTTACGTCTGACAATATTATGTGCTGCCACACACGAGACAGGGCGGTCATATTAAACTGACACCGACCCAACCAGTAGGGAGCGAAAACGCCAGGGCTCGAACCAAGGCGGCGATAGACGAGATGTCGCACTGCTCACATCTTCGCACCATGTTATGCTATTTCCGATGCGTGTATGGTTAGGTGGAAGGCAAATGTTCAAACTTCACACATTGAATATTAGCCTACCACACGCACATATTGTGTCATAATGGTTATCCACGCTTAAGGTGAGCTATCTTTTGTGTAAACATTGTTGGTTACATTATTTATATTTGTATTTGAGTTGGTTGAACGTCCAAGTCTGTCCAACATCAGCACTATATAGGCTATATTGTGGACGAGCCCCAAGACTGACCTCTGATAATTTTATGTGCTGCCAAACACAAGACAGGGCTGGGATACCATGACTCCTGTCTCAGAAGGTCACATCAAACTTTGTTGGTTACAAACTGTGAGGCAGATAGATAATTTTTAATCAGGAACTCTTCTTTCCATGCGTGATAATCCATGACTCGTAGTTCACCATGAGAGGTACCTGTATGAACAAGGAGGTAGTAGATGTAGACACCCGAATATGCATGTTACATACATGTATATATGTGCATTGTAAGTCCGGCATGTAAATCTGGCCCCTCTTTGTAGTGATCTATCCTAGGCCATCTTGATCTCCACTGCAGCAACACTCCGTTTCCATCCTTTGTCTTTCGCCATCTTCTTACCGAGATGACCGCCATTGCTGTGGTTAACGTTCTGAAAATGACACATGTTCAAACTTCAGCATCTTCAGCGTCACACAGTCATGATTAATTACTACTCCTGGTCAGTCTAATGGAAACTTCCCATCGACTCTACGAACCAATACCAATGAAAACTGTCAAACGTGTGTAAAGTAACTGTAGATCAGCCGCTTTTGGATCCGATATGGTTGTGTTGATTGTAAGTCACACTGTATAATATTATTAAATCTAGCCTATAGGAACTAGCATTAGGCACCATTTTAGTGATAGATGTACCAACAGGTAATTTTGGTTTGGTGTGGGTTCTTAATATGTGATTTTTTAAATTGTCCTTACCCATTTACTGCTGCATTATACTTCCCCATCCTTTCTCACATATCGCCTTTTACTGTACCAGTACATGTAGACCTATTATTAAAACTTTGTGGTCAAAGTGTAAATGCTTCTTTTTCTTCATTTCCATTGGTTAATAACATCCTTGAACTTTTGAAGTATTGAAGTCGTTTTTTTTCCTCTTTAAGAGATCATAATGCATTATAGCTGTACATTCAATGGTTGACATTATATCACTTATTTTCAAAAAATAATTATACCAATGTCAGGGTCAACAATATTTTATGACTTACACCTTTCCAAATTAAATCTTGATTTATATGTATTCTAAAAATTATGTTGTTTTTGTTTTTCCCTCAACAATCTTTACTGCGTTCACTTATTCATTGTAAACCAAAAATGTGTTTCAGTACTCCTAATGTTCTAACAACCTAGTAAAAAATAAAAAAATTAACAGCTTGATAAAAAATACCTGGTCAGCTAGTGAAAAATCTTTACAAGAACCTTGTGGTTCACTTTTACCGCACTAGTGCAATGTTTTGTACTGAAAGAATGGAAAAAAAGCAATTTTATGGCTTTGATCTTAGCATGCTTGATAATGTAATTTATACGAGAGAGAAAGCATTTTTACATGTACACACATTTAAGTGAAAAGTACAAAGAAGTAAAAATATAAATCATTGAAACTGTCATCATGTAAAGTAAGTTTTTAATTTCTTTTTACATTCAGGACTTTTGTGTAAACAAAAAAAAAAAAAACAAAAATAACAAAACCCCCCAGCCCCCCAACCCAAACATTTAAATCGTTTTGTCCAGTTGCTACATACATCTTAAAAACAATGTATTCAAACAGCAACTAATATTTTTGAACTCCTGATGATGTACATTTTAACATGAAAATGGTTGATTAATTAAAAAAAAAGAATCACCAACACTTTCAGTTAAAATTGAATGATCACTGTGGAATATGTACATACAAGTACTGTTAGTTATCAAGCCTGATATTTATTAACCAGACCAAACGCCTAAGATACACCCTGGAAATTGAGATTGCAACTTGCAACTTTTGGTGAAAAACCAATGAATCACAACTTTTGTTTTTCAACAAATAGGCAGACAGATTAACATATAGCAAGCCTGTGTCTGGAGCTAGATCTTTACTAATCTTTGAGTCATTCAGCTCCACCAGCATTTGTCAGGTAGGGTGTCGTTACATTCCTTGTCGCACTTTTGCCGTGGCTCAAGAGCCTCAGCTTCCCATTCTGTGATGGGTGACAAAGGAGGCACCTTCAGAAAGGTGGCCCCAAACTATAACTATTGCGCCAACAGCAACCTTTCCGCATTTATTTAAAATAAAAAACAAACTTATCTTACAAAAGAAACATTGCTAAGACACTCCATTAGGCAATGTCTACCCATAACAGCAACAGTCAGACGAACAGAATTAAATGTAGCACAGCAGCACTGATTCATATAAAGCTTTTTGAGGATGGCCTAAAAGTTTGCTTCATCCAAATTTTATATTAATTACATTTAACAGAGCCTCTATAAAGCAAAAATAAAAAAGGAAGAATTACATTAGTGCCTCAGCAATAAAAAAAACCATCATTTGTATTTAACAAAGTTTATTGATAACAGTAAAACCCATTTGCCTGTCATAGATTTAGATCAAAAGAAGAGTACCTTACCTTTTTTTTCATGAAAAAGTATGCACTAAACTAATTACAATTGTATAATAAACTTTACATGAACATATTTAAACAAATGTGACATTAAATCTCGATAGAATCCTGTTGTACATTTTACAGGATAATTTTTTTAATGCAAAAAGAAAAAAAAAGGCCCAAAAAGCTGCTTTATCTGGGTTACTAAGATTTTCGTAAATGATTTCAAATGACAAGGGCAAGTTGTGGCTAGTTTGCACAGGCTCTCTACCATTTGAAGGACACAAATTAATGTCAATAATATGACACATATTATTTACTTTTCACTTTCATGACTAAATCTGCTACATGTATAAACTTAACTTCAATATCTTTTAATAAAGATACTACAGACAATACATGACAGTATCTTTTAAAAATTATTTTTATAAACCCAAAAATGCTATAATCCATAATTTGTTAAGTTCTCTACTTTATTCAGTTAAGAATAAATATAAAATACAGGTTTCCAAAAGCTGATGTTATTTGTATCCTTATCCACAAGTGGATCCTTTCTTATGGTTGATCCACAGTATGCTTTTAGAAGTTTTAGATTTAATCACACATTCACAGGTATAATTTGTGTTTTCTTCACTCATTACATTTATGAGAGGGGAAAACATCAGCACACAAAGTTTTATTTTTATATTAACATTCTCTGTATGCTATAATCACCTTTGACAATGCAGACACAGCCACTCTCAATAATTAATATTACAACATTGGGCATTGAGCATATCACTTAGGACTAAGGTTTCGTATCAGAGGTACCCCGGGAGCTTGAAGAACTTTTCTAGATATACGGTGATTCCCAGACGCAGGGTCACGACCAAAATACTTCACAGTCACTTCATGGCCAATATCCAAACCCAATGAGCTGGCATGGGACACCTGCAAAAAAAAAAATATACACACGTGATTAAAAATCTATATTAATTATGTAATAATCTTTTGCTAATCATATTGTCAACAAAAATATATTAAACGAATACAAGCAGCAATTTTGTGTTAATGGGCCAAAGACTTACAATTCATACAGCCTTATCCCCATAAAATCGCAGCCTTACATTTCCTGTATTAATTTACCAAATAATCCCACATTCATTTAAAGGTGAAACTTAATGAAGGAATATACTTTAAAATTTTGTGTAGAGATAAAGCTACATGACGATAATATGCCACAAGTTACATGCAATCTCTCTTCAAGCTCTACCATACATTTTCTGAAACTGTAAACAAATAAGATTAGACATCTAGATCATATATTAGTGTTCAGATTTTTAGCAAAGTCCCTTCTTCTAATGATTACTTTTGTTTCTTTTTACTGTTGTGATCTATTTTTTTCTTCTTCTCGATTCTACATCTAAACTAAGTGGAAGCATAAATAAATCAACTAGGCATAGCAGGACTCCTAAACAGAGAAATTTTAAGTTCTCCAAAATGACACATGGTAGTAGGTGAATGCTTTTCTGTGCAACATACATTGATGATCAAACTTTCTTCAACATGAGCATATTTCATCAATTAAAGAAAAAAACAAAAAAACAAAAACAAAAAAAAAACGAAAAAAAAAAAAAAAAAACCCTCCCCCCCCCCCCCCCCAATAAATAAAAAAATTGATACAAAAAAACAACAACAAACAAACAACCCCTCTCTCCCTAAAAAACAAGAAACAAATAAAAAAAATAAAACATGACAATTGATATTTAGAGTGTTTGTTTCCAAAAAACACATCTCAAGGCGTTCTCACAAATTTAAATCTCATAAAAAAAAGAGCATAAACGATAATATTCTCACAGTACAAAACGGCATTCATTTACAAGAACTAATGCTATTTTAGCAGCTTTTGAACGTCGCTTCAGAATCTGTGTCTCTTCATTCTATTCCATATTTTCAGTGAATCAGAACTTAAATCTTTCTCACCATACTTATTAGGTCTATATCTTTTAACATTAAAAGTCTTCTTCCCACTCTATGAAAAAACCACGAGAGCAGGAAGAGAGAAGATTTAACAAATATGAAGAAGCAGTTTCATTGAGACATCTTTAACAGAGAATGGAAGTCTTATATTCAATGTGTGATTTTACTGGCAATTAATGTAGATATTTAAGTAGAGGTGTTACACGGTCCAATCTTCTTTTTCCGGTTGCCATTCTAGCAGCACTATTATTTTATTTCGAATATCATGTTATCTTGTATTTAACACCAAAGAGGTAATTATATAAGATAATGTAACCTGACTAGACTTTATTAAAAGCCAAACAACAGAGCATTGTTAATGACATGTCTATCATGCCTTCATCATAACATTAGTATTAGAAGGAGTGGCTCACATATACAATCAGAGTGAAAGCCTGGATCGGAAACAGGATCTCCAACCCTCATCTCACCCCTTGAGACAAAATTTACCTATCAATATCATTTATTGAAAGCTTTTCTGCCCTTCTTTTTATCATCACAACTTTAAATACTGAAGTTTTGATTGTATGACACCCTTCTGCTTTGAAAAAGAATTAAGTAAACAACATAATACAATAACATTTTGCAGGGTGTTATTGTTTTGTCCCATACTCTTTGAAACATTGAGGAACCAAGAATCAGGGGCCTGGTAGCACTAGGCAAGTGTTCTTTGTGGGGTAGGTTGCATTTACTTTCCTCGCCACACTTCAATTTTGCAGTGACTGAAATGGCTCCGGCTACCTATTCCGTGCAGGGTTGACAAAGAAGCCAAAAGAAGGCCCAGAAATATTTTTTAACTCTAATAATTGTCATCTTTTGGGCTATAAAAAAGCTCACCTTCCGTTGATCTAACTGGGAATTGTGAAGCAGAATGGGACGAATGTTGGGGTGAAGCTCAACCATAACTCCAAATTCCCTGTATTCATTTAAAGGTGAAACTTAATGAAGGAATATACTTTAAAATTTTGTGTAGAGATAAAGCTACATGAAGATAATATGCCACAAGTTACATGAAATCTCTCTTCAAACTCTACCATACGTTTTCTGAAACTGTAAACAAATAAGCTTAGACATCTAGATCATATAATTATTAGTGTTCAGATTTTTAGCAAAGTCCCTTCACCTAATGATTATTAGTATTTTTTTTTTACTGTTGTGATCTATCTATTTTTTTTCTCTTCTCGATTCTACATCTAAACAATCTAAGTGGAAGCATAAACAAATCAACTAGGCATAGCAGGACTCCTAAACAGATACATTTCAAGTTCTCCAAAACAACATATGGTAATAAGTGAATGCTTTTCTGCGCAACATACATTGATGATCAAACTTTCTTCAACATGAGCATGTTTCATCAATTAAAGAAAAACTAAAAAAACAAACAAACAAAAAACAACAAAACAACAACAACCCTCCTCCCCAAAAAACAAACAAACAACTGCGACAACAAAAAAAAAGAAAAAAGAAAAAAACAAAAACAAATAAACCCAACAACCCCTCTCCCCCTAAAAACAACAAGAAACAAATAAAAAAAATAAAACATGACAAATGATTTTTAGAGTGTTGTTTAAAAAAAAACACATCTCAAGGCGTTCTTACAAATTTAAATCTCATTAAAAAAGAACATGACATAGAAAACGATAATACTCTTACAGTACAAAAAGGCATTCATATACAAGAACTAATGCTATTTTAGCAGATTTTGAAAGTCGCTTCTGAGGTTAAATATTCCATATTTTCGATGAATCAGCACTTATATCTTTCTCACCATACTTATTAGTTCTAGATCTTTTAACATTAAAAAGTCTTCCTCCCACTCAAATGAAAAAACCATGAGAGCAGGAAGAGAAAAGATTTAACAAATCTGTAGGGGCAGTTTCATTGAGACATCTTTAACAGAGAATGGAAGTCTTATATTCAATGTGTGATTTTACTGACAACCAATGTAGATATTTAAGTAGAGGTGTTACATGGTCCAATCTTCTTTTTGCGGTTGCCATTCTAGCAGCACTATTATTTTATTTCGAATATCATGTTATCTTGTATTTAACACCAAAGAGGTAATTATATCATCATCAGGTACCATGCCTCATAGCGTTGGTGATCATGTCCCTCCATATCTCTCTTTCTCTGGTTAGTTTCATCATCTCTGTAACCTTTGATATTTGTAGCCACTCCTTCATCCCGTCTGCCATTTTTTCTCTTTTTTCTCTCTATATAAGATAGTGTAACCTGACCAGACTTTATTAAAAGCCAAACAACAGAGCATTGCTAATGACATGTCTATCATGCCTTCATCATAACATTAGTATTAGAAGGACTGGCCCACATACAATCAGAGTGAAAGGCTGGAACCGAAACAGGATTTCCAACTCTCATCTCGCCCCTTGAGAAAAAAATGTACCTATCAATGTCATTTATTGAAAGCTTTTCTGCCCTTCTTTTTATCATCACAACTTTAAATACTGTAGTTTTAATTGTATGACACCCTTCTGCTTTGAAAATGAATTAGGTGACAACATTATGCAATAAAATTCTGCGAGGTGTTATTGTTTTGTCCCATACTCTTTGAAACATTGAGGAACCAAAAATCAGGGGCCTGGTAGTACTAGGCAAATGTTCTTTGTGGGGTAGGTTGAATTTACTTTCCTCGCCACACTTCAACTTTGCAGTGACTGAAAGGCCCCGGCTACCTTTTCCGTGCAGGGTTGACAAAGAAGCCAAAAGAAGGCCCAGAAATATTTTTTAACTCTAATAACTTTGGTGATTATGCTTAAAATGTTGTTAAGCGCTTTGAGCTTTGCGAAGGGAAAGCGCTCAATAAATAAATATTATTATTTATTATATAATAATTGTCATCTTTTGGGCTATAAAAAAGCTCACCTTCCGTTGATCTAACTGGGAATTGTGAAGCAGAATGGGACGAATGTTGGGGTGAAGCTCAACCATAACTCCAAATTCCCTGGTGATTCAAAGGGAATTAAATACACTCAAAAATGTTCTGGACAAACAAAAAGGAAAAAAAAATGCTTGATAGATCAGCTAAATTTATTTGTTGTATTTCATCCTCTACTGTTTGGATCAGTGTCAGTATAATGTGACTGGTAGAGACAGAAGCCCTGGTATTCTATATGTGGAAGCACATAAAAGTTTCAGATGTTAGTGTCAGGATCCGTCAACGTAAAGGAAACCTAAGAGACAAATCCATTAACGTTAGATAATTAATGACTTACAGCATTGTGAAGCAAAATAACAACTCCAAAGCTATTAACTCAGGAGGCAGTAATGTTATAATTCAAAAGTTGTGCTAAAATAATATCCACTTTGTACAGGAATTCCTTGGTGCCCTTAGCCTTGGATGCTTATTGTGTCCGTTTTAAATTGCATTGACATAAAGGTCAAGGACTTTTCTAACTTTTGTATAAGGAAAAAAAAATCTTATCTTAAAATATATTATTTATAATAAGACATTTGAGGATTGATTGATGGATTGATTATGAGACAGAGGAGAGAGAAAGAAAAGATAGATAGATAGAGAGAGAGAGAAAACAGTAGACTAAAACTCTGCTGAGGAAAATTAGATAGATGCTCCTACCACTACGACTGTTAAAGCAGTTTTTGCCATTACAAATTACTATGTCTATCACAATTACAGCTCCAACAGCTAATGCTATTATCACCTACACATCTGGCAAACTTTCTTAAAATATGGCTTACATATGTTTTTGAAACTATGCACTTCTGTATAATACAATATCATAATTGGAAATTTTTTTTACAGAATAAACCTAACAAGCCATAAATATACATGCATTATGCATTAAATATATGAAATTAAAAATTTGATGAATATACTTGTCACCTAGATTAATCAACCCTCAAATTTTTTTTCTTCTGCTAACAAATTAATGTCAGGTCAGGCTTTTTGGCTTAGAACTTAGACTTAGAAAAACGAACACTGGCAGTTAGCACTCCTGTTATTTACAGTGCTTTTTTGCTTGGCAAACACTATCTGATTTTTCATATTTTCTAAATTGGCGTTATTTTATTAGACTTACTTCACTTCTACTATTTTCCCTGTGTAGATGGCACCAAACTCCAGAGTTGGTTCTTTCTGGGAATATAAAACAAAACCAAAACATATTATTCTGTTCATTATGAAACCTTTAATAAAACAAGACCAATTGTTTTCTCTAGTTTTGAATTTGATATTAAACGTTGTGAGGCTCCTGATTGATGGAAAAGCACATATATATATATATGAAATATGAAAAAAAAGAAAAAAACCCAACCCAACACACACACACAATACAGGATCTTGTTAGTTGCCTTCCAGATCCAATTGGATCGAAACAATCTGCAACAAAGAGAGCAAACAAGGACAGTTCAAACAGAGGTACATATAAAACCATTCCACAAGAGTCTAATGCCATAAATCCTTTATATCCAATCTTATAGTATACCTGGTTTTCCATCATCTCCTCTATCATTTCCTTGGCCTCAGCCATAGCATCTGCGTTGGGGGCAAACACTTGAAAGCTCCCTTCATCGATGCGTGTCAATATCACTCCTGTCAGTGATAACAATAAGACTCACCTTCATCAAAATATATTAAGACAATCTATGCAGGATAAGGCAAACAAATAATATATTTTCGGATCTCCATTAATAATATCTTTATAAAGCAAACATGAGTCACTTCTAAAAAAAAATGTAAGCTTGAAAAAATAGAAAGTAAACTTTGTGTTTCACTATCATGGTTACCATCTGCCGAATAACAAGTCAGGTTTTAAGTTATCCGTAGAATAAAATGCAGTGTATCATCATCATTCTAGCTGGTAATTCTTTTGAGATACACCACATATTGACCAGAAAGCTGTCTGTTTGTGCTGCTCTTATACTCATCTTCTTTGTAGCTAATCACAGATGTCATCTTTAAATCTTTTCGTTGGTCCATTCTTTCTCTGCTTGCCCTATAGATTTGCATCTGATATTACAATTTCACAAAGCATCACACCTTAGGTGGCCAAAGGGTTTGAACTTTCCGTTTTCAATTTATTAGCCAGGCTGATGGCACTTTTAGCTGTTTTTTACCCATGTTACTTCTCTGTGCTATACCCCCAATTTTTTTTTCTGTAGCACTTTGTGCAGGACGTCACTTAAATTTAACTAGCTTAATCCTAGTTATCCCCCTCTAGGATCTTGTCGCCTTCAGATATCTTTCTGGAGACCCATAAGACGATACAATGGCTGTCTCCAACCAAAAATATCTGTTTATTGACCTGTTTCAGACTTGAGTTTTCGTAGATTGTATCCAACCAAAAAATCTGGTTGACCTGTTTCAGACTTGAGTTTTCGTAGATTGTATCCACCCATGCCAACCAATCTGGACTGCTTTGAATGATCAATCTCCAGCTTTTCTGTTAAAAAAACAACAACAGAAAAACAAACAAAAAAAATCATTGAAAAATTTGGAATAAATTGTACAAAACAAACACCACAAAATATGAGAAATTGAGAGACAAAACTAATGATCTATCACATGTCTCATCTAGCCAATACGAGTTGGTCTATACATTGCCACTTCTAACATAGCATGATCGGCAGGCTTAAGTCAAAGTAGCTCTAAAGTGTTTGAATTTGAAGTGTGCTTGAGTATGTCAAAGGGTCATGCCGGGAAAGCAGCAAATGTCTGTTTTGTGCTAAGTAAAAATGTATTGCAGATGACCTATAGAACTTTTCTCATAACCCAGAGTTACGATAAGAAAAAAGTTCATTCTTTTATCCTAAGATCAAACCAGTTACAGACAGCCCCAATTTGATCATTTCAAAAATTCAAAATTTCCCATTTTGCTTACATTGACAATAGACTCTAAAAATAAAATAAAAATAAGAAGAGAAATATTTGTTAGGCATGGGAGAGAAATTCTTTTTTTTTGCTGCAGTCATAGACATGATAAAGAAATAAATCAGATCAAGGTTGAAAAATTAGTAATGTATGGCTCTGTATGGTGCATTGCAGATTAAAAACGTAACTTCAACAGTCTATTAGGCTAAGAAATAAGATAAAACAAAATCAATTTTCAAATTTAAAGACAAAATATCGTTTAGAAACTAACCTGTTACAGGTCCACTCGCCTTTAACTCTTTGCGTGGACTAGATATTGTCTTAGACATGATGTCGAGAATCTGTTTTGTTGCCACTGAAACACAATGAAAAAAACAACAACTATAAAGCCTGTACTATATAGTGTTTTTTTGGTATGCAAGAAAAAATGATTTTAAACTATGTTAGTAGTTTAAAAAACTCCTGGAAAGGAAAACAAAAGAAGTTTATTTAATAAAACAGTATGGATGGTTTTTAAGAACATTAATTTTAAAAGCAATTTACTTACCAAATCCTTCCTCCAAGGCTTTTACCACGACAAAGAAAGGAATACCTGGGAGTTTGATATCGGCCTGAAGAAATTAGAAGAGTATGGGGAATATAATTATTAAGAGTTTCCTTCTAAAAAAAAAAATTTAACAGTAAAAACCACAGTGGCCATTGGCCTTTAAAGAAAAATCAAAATACTTTTATTACAATGTGTACATGTTATAAGTTATTGGTCAATGAAAATCCTGTAACTTGAGCATTCAATTTTGTGTACCTCAAAATAGTCGGGTTGTGAGTGAGTTAAAGTATCCTTGGATGTTCTTTGAATCAAGTGAAAAAGTTAAATGTGTTTTAAGTAGATATAAATAAATTATATCCAAACCTGTAGTGCAGTAAGACCTGTTGCAGTGGCAGCCATTTTGAAATCCATGTCACCCATATAGTCTTCTATACCCTGGCAAAAAGGAAATAAAATTAAAGGGTTCATAATATTTTGACATAAACAGAAAAAACAACAATTACATTTTGCTTCATTATTTTTTTTTTTTCATATTTGTTGTAAGGGATAACTAGACAATTGCTTCTTGTCATCATTCCCTTTTTCCCAAGCCTTTGCCGAGACAATTCATTCAGTGTGAAAAAGTCTAACAAAGAGCACAATTTTTTAAGAACGTAAGACGTATGGTTTTCTAAAAAAAGAGTGTAGTGCAGTTCTTCTTATCTTACCAGATAAGACACCACAGAACCTATTATAAGCACTGAACAAAAAAGTATTTTTGTAATTGACCATTAAAAAAGTGAATGTTAAACTAGAATAAATAAAAACTTGAAGTAAAAAAAAACAACAAACAGAAAAGTGATGTAAACTTTGGTTGCTCAAAAACTAAAAAGAAGGTTTTCAGCTCCTATAAAATTAGGAGAAAAAAGCCACAACACTTATGACCATGAATGTACTCACAACACATTTTAATGCAGCGAGGAGATTATTATCGTCAATTAAGTAGATTAATTAGTTATAGATTGTCTGGAACCAGTCACTAGGCTACAGAAGAATGATGTTATGTATTTCTCTTTCTTGTTAAGAGTTTTCAGTCTTATCAATTTATAAATCCTTATTTTTTTCAATCTCATAAATTTATAAGACCTTATATTTTCACAAACCCAGTTTTAATTACAGATAAGTAATAAGTATCAATTGACTTACCAGTAAATCTGTGAGTATTTTATGGTGTAAGACTTTCCCTGTTTCTGGCTCAGTGTGTGTGACGAGTCCCATGGCCACACCCGCCACAGGCTCCTTGATCTGCACACCTGCGTCCATCAGAGCAAGACTGCCTCCGCACACTGAGGCCATGGACGAAGAACCTTCGAGTGAAATAAAGAGTAGATTGGAACCAGCTTAAGATAAACTCTGGCTTCATAAAAACTAATTTTGAAGCACAGATTCCAATATTTTCTATACTACAGACTTACTTAGTCAATGTTTATTATAAACTTCAGATAAAATAAACTTTTAGGCTGTCCCCGAGAGCATAACCACGCAGATTCAACTGCAGGGTCAAAATTTAAATAAAGCCATCGTAGACTATAATGGAGAAAATTCTCAGATCAGCTCTATAGAAATATATAACATGAAATGAAAGCTCACCATTAGACTCAAGAACTTCAGAGGTTAACCTGGTGGTAAAATCAGATTCAGATGGTAATACTGCTTTGAGGCCTCTCTCTGCAAGGGCACCTGAAATTGATAAAAAACTTGGATTGAAACCAATAATTGCCTCCTTATTCGTATGGAAATAAATCAATAAACTCCGAATTTATGCCTCAACTAATGTTGACCACAAATAAAACATTGACACTTATACAGAATCACAGAGATACAATCAAGTTTTTGACTTGATAAACAATACAAGGTCAACATATACTGAATTACTTTTAAATTGTAATAATTATGATATTTCAAATATATGCCGACCATCCAAATGCTTGCAAAGAATTGATAAATTCCATTGGCTGCTCCATGAGAACAATTTTTTGGGCATAGATGTGACTTTTAAATGGACAGTTGTTAATCAAATTCTTCTTTTTCTATTTTTTTTGTCCTTTAACTCAGAACAACATCTGAATCTGCTAGCTTCTAAATAGAGGTCCATGGTTCAATCACCTAATTAGGCCTCCTACTCCTGCTTTCTTTATGGGTCGATGTCAATATAATGTGACCAGCCATGTTTTGTATATCTTCCTATTGAGTCTCTGGGTAGAAAGCACAAACATGCCTTCATATTCTCATATTAATACGTTGAGTTAAGCTAAGTCATGTTTGTTCTATAGGACCTGCCTTGGGACTCTACAAGACATGTTACTGGTACTGTTAGTATAAGGACTAACCCAATACAGATATGATCGTAATAAAAAGTCTGGTTTATCAAGGAGTCCAAGGAATAATTTCTTCTAAGCCTGTGCAGCAATTTCATTTGCCTGATGAAAAATTACTGAAAACTTAGTATCTATTCTGAATGTGTTGCAAGTACTAGATCTAAGCAGAAGCAAACCAAACATAATTTAACCCACAAGTGTGAGATTGTTAACTATAACAGTTTCCAATAAAACTATACCTGAATGTTTAAGTTGCAGCAATAATTTTCGTATCAATTTAAGGCAACAATTTTGTTGAATTGTGTAAAGACATAGGTAGACAAAGAGTACAGAAAACGCTTTGAGTATTTTTTATTAAACACTACATATAAGTATTAAAAAAAAAGTTCAAATATATTTTTTAAATCTTACCGTGGCCTAGCTCTCGCCTGCCAATGCCTCCTCTGCCAGTTTCATTTGTAGCAAAAGGAGGAAACTGATAACAAATATTAATAAGAAAACAAAATCCATTTAAATATTTAACAGCCAACCATATGCATAAAAAAAAAAGAATTATATAAAACTAGCCAGAATGATGTTACTTTAATTGATGCATGTAATAACTATGACAGCATGTTGACATTTAACAGTTTCAATTTCACCAACATTATCATATCCTTTTCAGTGTATTTACAAATGATTGCTAATTTGGTGCCACACTTTTTTTTCCGTAAACAACTCAGTTCAGCGTTGATCAAGAAAATAATGCGTTGAAGCTGAAAGGAAAACAAAATAAGTAAAAGAGGTTCTCTAAAATAACACATCAAGTGTGATTCATCACAATCAATATGAAGTATACAACATGCAAGTAACTAACCTCATAATGAAGCAAAAAGTTTTTTTCCCTCAAGCCACTGAAAAAGATAAAAGAATAATAATTCAATTGACAACAAACTAAATCATAAAATAATAACATAGCTGCCAACTTTTGAGAAAGCAAATACAGATTTTTAGTGCGATTAGTCACTCTAAACCTAGTCGATGGCCAAGCTTATTAGGTTCAGCTATCAACATTGACTTTAACACAAGCTTAACCATAACTTTAAAATCTACACCTTAGACTAGTGTTATTTAATAAATGCGCTTTTTGTGTGTGTGTGCGTTTATTTTTATCCAACAGAGTCAGCAACATCCAGGCTAGATTAATATAATATTTTCAAGACGGTTAGCTAAAGAACATCTCGCATTTTGCATTGATATGAGAGAAATTTAAGCTTTCTAGCATGCTGACGGCAATTGGAACTAATAAATTTACCCAGTCGTCGGTTTTTAACTAGGCACCAATTGATAACCAAACACTCTGCACTTGAGCCAGTTTGCCCCTCAAGATCAACATATCAAAGAATTAGATCAAGATCCATACCATCGGATTTCAACTAGATTGAGAATCTAAAGCTACAGTCTAGATCTAGCTGCTTGAGATGTCTAGGTCCAATGACCCTTAAATCCAGTTCCACTTCGGAACGACAGATAAGTTTGTTTGAAGGTATTAATCTTCAAGAATCAATCGGCAATTTAACTTGTTTGAAGGTATTAATCTTCAAGAATCAATCGGCAATTTAACAGGGAATATAAGAAATTGGGTGTCCCCCAAAAGATCGCAAATGTACGAAAATGATCTAAAATCTCAATGCCTCTATGGGACATTAAAATATATCCATCAAAAAAGGTTTCCATGTACATTAAATTCTAATGATTTCTAAACCAACTGTGATTAAAAAAGTGCTATAAAAAAGGTAGCTTCAGTTTGGCTGGAGTTCCAACACATAAACGGTAGGCTGGAAGAATATTAACAATAGCAATTATACGTTTGAAAAAGCAGATCTAGAATAGATCTATGTTCCCGAATCCTGATAACAATATCTAGATTATGTAGGATATAAAAGTCAACAGTTGGAGTGTTCTAAACAGCTTAAGTACACAAGTCTCTTCTATAATGTGACTTCACCATGTTTTAGCTCTAAATTCTATATACCCACATTAATATTACTCAATCTAACTTTACATAGAAATGAATTGTACACTATAAAGAGATTCCCTATCATAACATTAAACTTTTGAAACTGTTGATGAAACAAGATTTATAACAATAGATTTTTGTTATGTGTCAGAAAAAATCTAATGACAAAATTACTTACCCAGTTATTACAGAGATTGGGTCAGATTTAGCAGCAGAATCCAGGCTGTCAAATGTCACAGTGCATAAAACCTGACAAAAAAAAATGTTTTCATCATTTCAAATATTGCAAACCTGAACTATGAGGTAGACCACAAAAATCAAGAAAACTGTAATTTAACCTTTTATGGCTTTTGCAATTTTCTTCCTTCATTAGGGGTTGTAAGTTCAAAGTCAAGGTAGCTTACAATCCGTTCTTATTCACATATCTTAAAAAAAGTTGCAAGCTAACCATGCAGTTGTACTTACAGCCTCTTGAGTAAAAAAAACACAGAGGAAGACTAAAGAAAGCAAAGTTTGTATATTTGACAAGTCCAGCTTATTATGCTGGGCATGATTCATCTTGACCATTTCACATCAGCATGGAGTTGTGCATCATCCTAGCTCTGGGGGAAAACTTTCACATAATTTAGGAATGACATTTCTAGAATTGCTTTGTTGGTTATGAGTTTTCTTTTCAAAAAGTGATCTTGTGTATTTATGAAAGGCTGGTATGATAAAAAAAAAAGGAGACACTATATGAACATCACCTTAAAAATTTCAGTTTCTTCACAAGTACTGACAATATTACTATGTCCTTAGGTACTAAAACTAATTTCTTAATTAAATGAACAACAAACCTGAGTTTGACCCCTCTGGAACAGAGCTGATCCATGCAGAGGTTTATACAGATCCACAGAACAAGAAATATTACGCAGATCTGCCAAACCACGTCCATCACATCTTTGTTAAATATGAGACAGAAAAAACTACCTACAATCATTTTTCATAATCTTTTGACAGACAGCTTGCAAATAAATGTAAATTCAATAGATATTGGGATGAAATATATAAAAGAAATCAACAATCTCAAAAAGGTAGAAAGATACTCATTGGGGAGCTAGATAGCAGGAAGTCTTAACCTTTTCATATCACATGATTTTGGGCCTATTCCTTGTGTGCACACAATTTTGGGGAATTTTGACAAAATTGAAAAGGTAAAAGCTTTAATATTTATTATTTTGAAATGGAAGGTGTGAAGATCAATACAAAAAGGTGCTAGTACAAGAGCTTATCAACCCGCACCAAATGTGTGCAGGGTAATGGGAAAAGGTTATTGGAGGAATTAAAGGTCCTAACCTCTCCTTAAATGAAGCCTCCTTGCAAAACTACACAACTCAAGTTAAGAATAAATATCTCAAAAACCTAAAACTCATTTCTATTTTTGCTATTAATAAGAATCATGTTTCTCAACAAAAGAATGAACAATTTGTTTTACAACATGTATTTTGATGGAATAAAAGTTCTTTACAATATGATGATAAAACACCAAAGATATATTAACATTATTGATTGCATTCATACCTTCTGGATTCATCCAAAATAAGGCTTCTGAACACTTTTTTGACAAAACTTTGATAACATGAAAAGATTGTACCATCATCTTCATCAGGATATGATTCTGGACCAAAAAGAAAAAAAATTACAAGTCACAATTCAAATAATATCAAAGGGTTGTGGGGAAAAAGAAAAAAAAAAACACTGTACGTTTTGAATATATATAAAAAAAAAAGAAGTAAATCAAAACTACATGGTTTAATTGTGAAACTGAAAAAAATACAACATGAAAAAAGAGGAACATCAAGAAATATTACAGCAAAGCTTTTTCATCACGTCTAGCCTAAGACCTAAATACACTAAAAAGTTGCCTTCTACCTCTTTATAATAGTAAAGGTGAATAAAATCGAATTTAATCAAGAATCCATCACTTATTTTTTCTCTTCGATAGTAAAACAATAAACAAGGAAGTTCCTTAAAATAAAACACTAACCTTTAACATTTGCAAAAACCTGCTCCCCCACAGCTTTTATGGCCTGATCTCTTGATATCTGTGAAAGTGAGAAAAAGGCTTAAATAAAGCGGACAATACAATAAACAAATAAACCAAGAAATACGAAAGCAGTGACAAAAAAAAAAAGTGAAACATATCACAAAACAGACACTTCGTTCAAAACTGTCTCAAATTTACACACAAGATTCTCCAACTTCTTTATATAGTCCTTGTGGCGGTTCATGCCTTTCTGTCAATGCCTGTAAAAATTATCCTTAAGCGAAGCAAAGCAGCTTTCTACTTCCTCAAACAAGTCAATTTATCTTATAATCAAACTCCATGCCTCCCAGATGGCAATTCAAAACTCAATAAGGTGGTGGTCTGAAGCTGCAAGAGAATATAATTACATAATTATATGCACTAGTCGCCAAGGGGACTAGCATGACTACATTAAATATTTACAGAGAGAATGATGTTATCTTGTTTGTAAGTTTGGCTCCAGTTCAAACATAAATTTTAACTTGACATCTTTTACATTACTTTTGGTCAAAGTCTTAAATCTTTGATCTTTCAAAAACAAAATAATCTTGAGAGAAGTACCTAGACTGTTTGCCGTGTGCCCTGATGCAACTTTAAAGGCCCAAATATAGAAAACTCAGTAATTGAGGCATATACATTTTACCATCTCCTTTCCAACTTTAAATGGCTCAAGATGACTTGCATTAGATAAATATATCCATATAGTTTATAATTAAACATTGTTAATTCATATAACTTTTCAAATGTTAATAACTTAAGCCTTTAAGTACTACATTTCTTCAAAGGCAAGTTTAAATAACTGAAACAATAGTAAACAAATCCAAAAGTAAATATTAACAAGGCATCAAGATAAGTAGCTAAATAAAAATTAACCTAATCACCAAACTATTCATTATAAGATATTTAAAAGCAATGGCTTCCAGGATGAGTGATTGACTCATTTAGGACAAACATTGGTCCTTTTCTTTCTTCAGATAGAATATCTTCACCACGCAGACAATTAGTATTGTATAGATTATTACAGGTTGCATTAAGGATACATGAAAAAAACAACAACTTTTAAATTATTTGCTCAAGACTATTGCTTCTACTTTTACAATGTAGAAAGACATAGCTTTCAATGTTCTAAACTGCACTTTTCTTCTTTGAAACTCTTTCACTTATTTGCTTGAAATATAATCGCACTGGTTATTCTGTCATTGAACATTAACTGAGATTACTTACCTACCTACTAAAGCATATTAGAATAATACTTTGATGTTATGATTAAACCCTCAAAAAGCAATTAAAGTCCTTATGGCCCACCTTATCATGCTCATCATTGTATAGGACGTCTCTGACATGACTTAATGCAAAACTGAAAAAAACAACAACAACAAACAAGCAACATAATAAGATATTCATTGCTTTAATGCATAAAAAGGGAATCAATCTGAAAATCAGCATCAACACAAAATAAATATTTTAATAGTTTTTCAATTTCTTTATGATGCAATTCCTACAAGTGTTCTGAAAGTTTCACCACTGCAAAAGATATGTTTGCCCAAAGTTCAAGTTAAAAATTCACTATGCTCAGTTGTAAACATGGTGGAACCTAGCAGTGTCAAATCCAAATCTAGACATTTTTTTGTAAACATCTACACATTTTCAACATAAAGGCACTAAGAAGTTTTTAAACAAGAGCATGGTTTGTCATGAGAAGTTAGTCAACAGCTAGTTCACAGGCATCCAGAACACCATTCAACTGGGAATTAAGAAACACAATTCTAATGCTACACAATGACAAAATATCTTGGCAAATTGAAAAGCATCAATTTAAGAGCAGAGAAGGAAAGAATTGTTACCTCTCCACTGCTTCTAAAACATGTGCTGGGGTAGATCTTGGTGGTTCATATACTCTCTTGGGCTTTCCAACCGCTTCCCGTAGTTCTGTGATTTTTGTAATGATGTTTTGGGTTGCCTTGATTCCTTGGGATAGAGCTTGCTCCACTTTGTGGAGTGGCACTCTGTCAGCTTCGCCTTCCAGCATTACTGGAATGGAGAAGATTGATATGACTTTGAAAATACCGTATTAGTTAGCAAATTGCATTGTCGTTCTCTTAGCTGTTTGTCTTAATAATAATTGCCATCTTTGATAACCACAAACAATTATTTCTCCACACCATGTTTACCTTATTTTCAACATATCAAACATAAATACATATAAAAACTAGCTGCACAAGGTAGTGTTAACCATGACTTATTTTCTTTCATAGATGGATTACATTTTTTTTACTTATATAAAATTCAATTTTGGGTTATACTTCTTGTAGCATAATATTGTGATAAACCAAAGACAATTATAATCTTTACTAAATGGAAAAACATTTCAAAAGCAGCATTTCCAAGAGTGTTCAGTAATCATATAAAAAAAATAATAATCATAAATGCATTAAATGGACAGTGATTTCAATAATCTGTTTAGTCTTACCAACTTTTCTTTGAGTGGTGCCAGTCAATATAATGTTGAGACTACTTTTCTGAAGCTGACGCCTTGTTGGATTGACAACCACATCGTCCCCAACAATACCTAAGCGCACAGCAGCTAAAAATAAAATAAAATTTGGAACTTCTTAGGCATGCAAAAACCTCAAGTAAATTATAATAGAAAATGATGCATCTTCATACTAACCATGGATATGACTACACAATATGTGTTAGTGGTACACATCTATTTCATTTGTAACTGTACCATGAGATAGATACTGATCTAAGAAAAATGTTTATCTACCAATATGAAAATGACATATCTCAGCTTGTTACCCCAGTTATCATATAATGGTTAGAAATGAATAATTGTATGTGTTTTCAAAATGCAATATTTTATAGTTTCATAAATTTTCCACCCTCTGTTTTAAATAAAAAATAAATAAATTAGCTATATGTACATATATTTTCTTTTAAATAATTACCAACAGGGCCATTCCAAGGGATGTCAGAGACTGACAAGGCAGCTGATGCTGAGAAAAACAATCACAAGAAAGTGGTCATTGAAATGATAATTGTTTATAATTATTATAGAAAAAAACTAGGATCAATTCAATTATGTACATCCATTTTCTAGGCTTCCGTGAATTTTGATATTTAACAAGCACATTATGGGAAGATTATTTCCTCATCGCAGTTCTTGCAATCATAAAAAGACTTCTTTGTATTACAACTTTGTTTGACATAAAGCGAGGAATAAATCAACAATATTAAATTGTTTGCCTACCTGCATTTATGCTAAGGACTTCAGGATCATTTATACCATCCACAGCCAAGAGGTTGCATATAAGCTGGGGTTCAGAGAAGATTAAATCAATACATTGTTAAAACACCTGAAAGTATTACAGTATCTTACAATACAAATAACCTCTTAGACAGTACTTTGGAAGAATGAGTATGATTTGTACATTTTCAACATCGATAAATTTAATTAAGTCATCCAAATTGCTTGCTTTGAATTCAGCACATGAAAACATGACATTCAGATTACTTCCAACCAAAATCTGCGCATTTAA
This sequence comes from Elysia chlorotica, assembly GCA_003991915.1. NCBI lineage: Eukaryota > Metazoa > Mollusca > Gastropoda > Plakobranchidae > Elysia > Elysia chlorotica. The sequence continues at coordinate 805,290 of RQTK01000050.1, read as the reverse complement.
GGATGTACACTGTACATGGACTTAGAATCTTATTCTTGTACAGAAAAATAAGACGCCTACTATGTCACAAATTGTTCGAGAAACGACAAGATTCGGAAAAGTAGACTGAATAAAAGACTAAAATCACATGAAAAAGAAGCTTAATAAACTTGACAATTTGTACTTCAAATAATGGTATGCAGTTAATCACAAGCTCAATGCCTTTCAATTTTTTAAGTGAAATTATAACATAATACAGTGATAAAACCTAGACTCTTCAGATACTGTCAATATCAAGAGCGGCATGATTAAAATCCACAGTTTTAAAATAGGAACTTGTAGTTTGATCCGAGGCTACTCAGTTAAGAGTTAAATGCAGTACAAAAAAAAAAACAACAACAAAAATTAATAAAAACAAAAACCACAATGGTAGCTGTTAAAGATAAATAAATGTAGCACATAACAATTGATTTTTTTAAAGAAAGTTTACAAAGTTGATTTGAGATGAGTTGGTTTAACATCCAACGTCAGCACTATATATGCTATATTGTGGACAGGCCCCAAGTCTGACATCTGAAAATTGTATGTGCTGCCATACACAAGACAGGGAGGTGATACCATGACTCCTGTCTGAGCCGGTCACATTATACTGACACCAACCCAGTTACAAAGTTGAGAACAAAACCTATCAAATGTATGAAAAATATCATTTGAAACCCAAAAACCCAAGCTTGATACCAGTCCTACACAGATACGGAAGCAGAATGTCACTATAATGTGACTGGATATTCCCTTCTGGGGCTGCGATTACATATAGGATCTTTCTAAAGACCCAGGAGACATTTAAATAGAAGAGAGCTTTGTTTTCCCCCCATCAAAGATTTAGATATCTTTTAATGCAACTCCCAAAGTAAACCAAAATGAAACCCATTTACTATTTAGTGATTTTACACATTTTCTTTGATGACACTCATGCTCAGGTAATAAGTTATACACAGCAAACTTGTTTACGAATTCTAATTAGTATTTTGTCCTTCAAATTTCTTTTAGAGAATCAAGTTCATCATAATTATAATTTATAAAACGTCTCTGTAATAAATCATAATATATTAAAAAAACAAACAAAACAAAAAACAACTGTAGTAATAAGATAAGATCTTATAAAAGTGCTTGATCTATCGTCTTTCTTTTACACATACCTGTGTGCCATAAGAATAGCCTTCAGGAAAAAGAGGTCTTACAGATCGATCTGGACAAGGATATATTGCAATAAAACATTTCAGCTCAACTTTGTTTTTTAAAAGGTAGGATTAGAACAAGGGAGGTGAAAATTTAAAGGATTCTGGAAATGAAATCTTTACTCAAGGTCAAGTCAAACTGAGAATCACCATTGAAAAAAACAACAAATGTGATATACAATTTATTGAAATTTTCAACATTTAGTTATATCATGGATCAATTAATCTCTACACAAAGAAGAATACATCTAAATCTAATTATTATATTCAATAACTATTTGGCCTCTCAAAAAACATATTTCTTACATATGACAAAATTAGGGCAAAAAAAAGGATACTACAGCAAAACTTCATGTAAACAAACAAAATCGATTGACTGTATTAAAAATGGATGTTACATTTTACCTTAAGACATTCAATATATATGCAAAATGGCGATATTATTCAAAAGTACACATCTAACCCCCCACAGCCAGACAAGATAGCAATATAAATCAAGGAGTCATTATATAACAAGTCTTAACCCTAACCAATGACACGGCTTGTGAGAATTTCCTTTTCCGTCGGACCCAACTCTCGTCGCAGGTGATTTGTGGGTATTCTCCCTGCAGCAGCAGCCTTTTGTCGATAATCAACCTGATGAGTTAAAAAAATTAAATTGTGTGAAAGCATAACTCCAAAAAATAACCTGCTACAGAGTTTTCAAAATGCAAAAACATTCCCTTAGCAATAGATACAAATTGGAAGTGATATGAGTATATTGACCAATTGTGTTTAAAGTAAGAAAAAAGTCAAATTTTTAGAGGAATGAGAACTGTATGTGCATACTGGTGGAAAGAAATGTGTCATTCAGTTTCAGATATGGTGACAATCATGAAATTGAAAAGCTCTTGTAATATCTATGGCATTGAGGTGGCAATATGCAATCAAGAAACTAATAAATGATGTGATCAGATCGACATTATTTGATTTCAAAACCAAAACTCGACTTTGATACCAAACAATTTCCATTGCCTTATTTTATTGCTATACTGTCTGATAAATAAAATGATACATTGATTGTTCCGTAATAAAAAAAAATGTAACAAAAAAAAAAAAAAAAGAAAACTCACCGTTAGTGGCAAGAAAGATTGAGTGGTGGACTGCCTCTGGCTGACTGCTGTAACAAGTACTGATGTGTCCCCGAGCTATTAATGAAAAACACATGAAAGGATATAATCTAAAAATTATTCTTTTTGTATATCAAGCCAAAAACTAAAAAACAAAACAAAACACTATTTAAAATAAGCAAACATAAAAATTAGAGGAAAAATCATGAACAAATTTAGGAAGAATGTAACTTGTCAGACACTTGAGATGTGGCCTGCTTATTGCCAGAGGCATGCATGCTACGCTTGGTTATATCAGACTTCTGCTGCATGCCAATCAGTGAATCAGAAAGCCTTGACAATTTTAAAGTAAGTTGGCAATTCATACTATTAATACAGTATATAAGAAACTTATTTTGTTGCAAACACCAAACTATAACATTAAGCCAACTAAGAAAGTATATTTTTTTTTCTACACAGTAAACTGTTTATAGTATATACGTTCAGATATTTGTTGCCATCTCTATAGGAGATAACTCTGATGTGTACTTGATCCAGTTTTAAACTTCAAATCCCAATTATTTAAACACTTTTTTTTATCTCATTTGAAACGATTTAGGTGATGCAAGATTAAATGAAACAGCCGTCTGCACATTCTAGAAGACTAAAGCTGTCACAATATATTTATTAACAGACTGATGCTAAAATTTGCGTCAGCAGTTTAACATTTAGGTACTTCCACATAGAGCACTTCTAAATTTATGAATAACAAAAACGATATTTCCATATCTATTTCATTGTGTTTCCTTTAACCTTGTGTGGCTCAAGCAGCAAGGCTTTTCCTCCTGACAACACTACTAGGGTATCTATGTATTCTTATGAACTTATCAAAATAGCCATCATATTGAGATCTCCACTGACCACAGTCTGTAGCAATGGACAGAACTTTAAAGATTTAGGATCTTGCAAAAAACTCCAACAGTAACAGGGTCTCACCAAAATATTCACATGTAAGCTGCACAGTTAAATGGTTGAAAAACATGCCCATTAGAGTTTACAGTAAAACTGATGAAAATGACCACTTAGAAATTAACAAAAACATTTGCACATATGAAAATCTTTAAAACTGAACATGTACTGTAATACTCGTGACCAACCTGAGCAACAGCAGCACCATCAGCAAACCTAGCTAATTTTCCAGAAGTGAATTTGAGGGTGCTGAAAAGAGAGATAATTAAAAAAAAAACAAACTTAAAATTCAAGAGACAATATGCAAACTAGGATGCCTTACTAAAGTTACTTTATTCTTTGGATTTGACGGAAAACCAAACCTAGTAAAGGCCTCAATTTCTATTTAATCTATATTTTTTTTTATACTTCCTCCATTTGAATGCTTTGAAATAGTTATGTGTGCAAAAATAAAGACGCTGCTGAGAGGAAAGATGGGAACTGTTACAGTTTGTTAGTACAGTGTTGTTAAAAAAGCCCAATCTTGTACTTAATGCCGTTAGACTTTTGGGCAGCGTTTTGCTCTATAAAATAATTCCCACAAATTTTCACGCACAATTGTCAATATCCTTTGGCTGAAATTTGAAAAGATTTAGTGCCAGCAGCAGGTCATATTTTAAAAGTAAAATTTTGTATTTAAATTTTAAAGAGAAAAGATGAGTTTTTTTCTCTCTTTAAAATTATATATCATTGTAATAAAACCTGAATACATTTTTTAATAGAATGATTCAACCTTTACCCACTTGCAGCTAGATTTGACAAAGAAAGAGTAAAAAGTACTTTTTAAAGCTAATTTTCATTATCTTTTTATGATTATGTGATTTTTTAAACAAAATATGTTCCCAGCACATAAAATACTAAAGACTCAAGAAAAGGATCTGATATGAGTCTATAACTATAAGCAATAAAAAACATCACATAGATCTAAAGTTATCTATAGGCCCAGAGGAATTAACAGTACCTCCGTCTTATTGTAAACAAAAACGCATATGCATACTTCAAAAGATGGCATAATAGAGGATGTGATTTCATCAAGACGCTTGAAGATATCTAGATAATTAGCCTATTTGGAAGACATGAGTAATAACCATGAGCCTAAAGTAAATGTTGCAGTAGCTTACGACTTGTCTTTCAAAGCCCTCTTATTCACATCCCTAGAATAAAAGTTTCACTGTTCAGTATTTACAAACTCCTTTGCAAATGATATGCATGACTTAGATCTAATGCTCGACACGCTAGTACAAAATTATGGTTATACTATGACTAGTTGTAAGATATGACAATATGAAAGTTTATGACAAGTTGTTATCTACCACGACTTTGTACCCTAGCTTTGGAGAATCATATAAGACTTAACAAACACATACTCTCACATCACCCACTGTAACAGACTACAAGTCTGATAGTGCAAATATTTATGGACTTAAATATTTAGGATCTTAGCCTAATAATAATAATAATAATAATAATAATAATAATAATCATCAGTGTTATGATAATAATAATAATAGTGGTCATGATAATAATAATAGTAGTGGTCATGATAATAATAATAGTAGTGGTCATGATAATAATAATTATTACACTTGTAGTTGTTCCAATAATGCATACATAACTAAAGTAGTTGTAATAGCAATGATTATGGTGGTGGTATTAATAGCATGATGGTAAAAATAAGGGTGATGGCAGTTGTAGAGATGATGCTGGCAGTGGTCGTGGTGGTTATGATGACGATGTTGGTGGCAATGATAGCGATGGGGGTGGGAGTGACACAGGTAATGGTAATGGTTGCAATGGTGGTGATTGTGGTGGCGATGGCAATGATGATAATGTATTAATGATAATAACGTTATATGGCCTATTTGTGGTGGTATTAATGGTCTTAGTAGCAGCATCAATAAATTATTAATAATAATTCCTGCAGAGGTAATAGCAATGGTTGTGATAGTCGTAGGAGCTATTTATATAATAGTTGTGGTAAAGATGGTGGAACAATACTGTATTAGAATACCATTAGGCTAATACCCCCAGGTAATGGTGCCAGCCGTTGAACCCTACCTGCTGCACTATGCAGCTATCCCCCCCCCTCCTCCCCCCTTCCTGTTCTTTAAAATAAAATTAAATGTATAAACCTAATCTTACCCGTCCCTCCAGCGTAGAAGTGAAGGTTTGTAAATTTGTATGTCTCCCTCTATCATCTTTAGAACCTCAAAAATTAGAAATCCTTACATTAGAGAACCAGCCTTGTAGTAGAATGGACTAAGATAGGGTCCATCATGTCTTTGCTTCAATGCAAGACAATGTAAATAATGTGCATTTTGGAAGGAGTGACCCAGAACAGAAGTACACAATGGAGACACACCAGTGACAGAAAAGGACAACATTGGAAGCCTCAAATTTAGAAAAGGACCTTGGTGTATATTCGTAGACTCAGACCTTAAATTCAGCTGCTATATAACTGAAGAGGCATAAAAAACCAGAGGACACAAAAAAACCTAAAAAAGATTCGAGTAACAACTGGAGTATATGTCAACACTTCTTCCCTTTGAAAGTGACCAACACCTGGGACAGCCTACCAGAGAGCATTGTAAATGCTCCAATACTCAACAGCTTCAAGAATTGAAGTGACCAGTTGTGAAGGGACCACTTATGTAGATCTATTTAGTCTTGAAAGTAACCTTGCGAAAGTACAGAAAGTAATAGATGGACAAAGGCAGAGACAACAAGAACGGGCAAAAGGCCCCAAAACCCAGCACTGATACCATATCATGTGTTGCCTTCATCTTGAGCTTTTGTCTTCTTTCAATGTCGCCTGTCGCCGTGTGGGATCCCTCAGGGAAACCTAGAAGACGTCAAACGCGGAGAGAGTTTAGAGAGAAGACGTAAACAATAGCCCTCCGCTCTCTCACAAAAGAAAGGAACTTAGCCTAATACTTACGTTTCACCAATCGCAACCTCAAACTCAGGTGCCGAGGATTCGTTCCAAGATTTTTTATTAATATGTCGTTTGAACTGTGACCACACTGAAAAAGTTGATTTGCGAAATTGAAACTTTTTGAAACCAACCATACTGATGGAGGCTGCCATCTTCTCCATGAGATGCTCTTCTTTCCTTAGAGGAAAAAACAAAACAAAAATACCAAGAGAAAACCAACGAGAGTTATCCGACTTGAAGTGCTGTCAATTCCGAAAGCTTGGAAATCTTCACTTGTACAAATGTATTGCCTAAGTTAAAAGCTCAGTGAATATCTGAGAAAATTTATTAGATTTTATTCGATTTTTATTTATTTAAACAATATTATCAATTGAACATCTTGCTCATGGACAAAACCCTGCCGCTTTTTTGTCAAAGCGTTACAATTAATAATATTATAGTGTTTATGGACACAACACAAACTAGATCTAGAAATTTTGGCAACAAGCACTGAAGAGAAGAAAATCAGATTTTATCAACATATTACAGAACATTTATTCATTCTTCAACAAAGTTTAGATCTATGGTCCAGATTTGTCAAGCAAAAAAAAATAAATATATATATGTATAGGTTAAGTAATGATTTTCTCAGTTGCTTCTCATTTTTACACCATTCTCTTTTTACATCATTAATTTCAGAGATCATAGTCAATGTGTCAACTAAATTGTTTCTAAGATTAATATTCAATAGATTTCAATAAAAAAGGTGAGGGCTGAAGGAAAAAAATTTCAAGTATCATTGTTGAATTAGTGAGACATGCACATGATAGAAATCCGTGAACAATAAATTATACGAAGAATGTGCCCACTGCAGTATCACTGATCAGTACAATATCTTAAAATGTGGCAAATATTTTGTGAAAAAGTTAAAAATTATTTTTATATTTGATTAAACAGTTGAGCTTTAATCAAGTCGGCATGAAATAATGGAGGATATATCTGATGTCCGTCTGAGCCCTCTCACAGAATCCCAATTCCTGATCCCCAAATGTGTTAAGTATACTCAGGTAATATTAAGAAATCTATCCAGCCATAATATTCAATAACTTCAGAGCTCATACTATTTAAAGTAGCTGGCAAAACAAGACATCTTGAAAGGAAATGAAAATGTTTTATCGCTGCCAGTGGCAAGTTTTCATCAAGATTCATTGTTATGTAAGGTACCTTTTTTTACCATCAAGCATATTTCTTTACTATACAGGATTTGTTTTAATTTTTTTTTGCTATACAAATTAATTGAACTTATCCTTATACCATACAAACACTCACCCAAAATACTGGTGAACAGTTTGGTTAAGCCTTCAAGAATGAATTCAAAACAAAATAAAAGGTATGTGTAAAAAATCTAAGGAGATTGACTATTAGTCTTGCAATTTTTAATTAAATTTAAACTGTCACTCAATAAGTCAATATGGGTGAAGATAATAAACTCAAAGAGAAGCTTGTCCCAACATGAAAAACTAACAACAAAACATTTTAACTTTTTGATTGCATGTAAACTAAAATGAATGAGTTAAGCAATTTCTCTCATTTTTTATTCTTAGAATGGCAAAAGAAGGACTTGGGATGGCATTTCTGAGCATGATGAGTAAGTAAATACTGTAACTACTACATGTTCCTCTGTTTCTGCATATTCTGCCAAAGCTTCTACTCTTAGGTTACATATTCCTCTGTAACTGCTAACACCAATACTGCTATTGCTACCACTGCTAAGGTAACAGTTGCTACTACATGTAACTGAGGTGACACGGTTCACTTGGCTATTACTTGAATTATAACCTTTGCCACTACTTCAGCTTCCATTGGCTGCTGCTGTAGATACTTGAAAGCTTTCAAAACTAATTGCCTCAGATTCCCTGGCTATCATTTTATATGTATTGTATATATGTCTTTCATGGGTGCAATTTTATCTATTACAGAAGGAATCTGTTTCCTTTATTTCATTTTGGCAGGTGAGAAAAAATAATAGCCTTCCATTAAGTCTAACCTTTCTACTTGGAGTTGTATTACATACTACAGTGGCTGGTCTGTACAAGACACTTTTATTTTTTGTTTCGATTTATCAATTTAACTGTATGTCTTTCTATCTGTCTGGTGACAGGATTTGTTGTGTTGGTCTTGCCACAAGATCTTTTTCCTTTTGATTTGAAGTAAACCTCCATAGATTTGTAGATATTTCTGTTTTGGCTAAGATTATGTCCAAAATAGAAGAGAAAAATGGCAGATGATCATCAGTGCGATATAGTTGGAAAAAAGTATTGGGCTGTAGATCCTAAAGATAAATATCGTCACTGACATTAGTTATTTTTGAGACAATAAAAACTGCTTCATTTCCTTTTTTATGCCGTATATTCAACACAAGTTTCCCATAAGATAAATTTAAAATCAATTAGTCCATTGATCTGAAAGCTTTGTTAGATAGATCTCATTTTTAATTTTATCTTTATAATGATATATCATTAAATTCATTTGCATTGTAGCATAATTATCACTTATGACATAATTATAGCACAGTGACAATATTGTTATTGTTTTAGGCTCATTCTGCTTGTTATCTTTTCTTTAGTTTCTTTTGCTGTTGCTATTTTTGTTTTAATTTCTTGAATATCCTCATGTACAAACATGTACATTTTATTTTATACTTGTCTGCAGTGTGGAGATTCTGTTATTCAACATATCAAGAAATGTGTTTGTATTTGTCAAGCAATTTAGACCAGGTAAGATCTTGGTGAGGAAAATCATGTATAACTAATTTTTATTTAAATTTATTTATTTATTTTACAATACTTTAATCAATACACATTGTGTGTATTTTTTTCATGACAAAGATCCCATATGATGTATAGACCCATTTTCAATTTCAATTTAGTCTTCTTTCCAAAAAGGTATCTCATTAGGGCATAAAGATCTAAATACAAATGTTTATTAGTTGGTGTCTGAGGAATTTTGATTGTTATTTAAATTTTTGGGAGATCAAAACAAAGCTAAGATTAGGGCATCATAAAAAATACACTGATGGCTGTATGATTTCTTGGAATGTTTAAAAAATAATCACTTGACACCAATCATGACAGAATGGGATGTTTAAAATACTGGGTAACTAAGGATCATTATTGATAATAAATTTATTTGGAAAGGACATGTGGATACCATTATTGACAAATCAGAAACGAAAATGTCCTGTTGAGAAAGCTAAGGTCATTTACTTTAATGTCATCCAAGAAACTGTCCTTTCATTCATTTCCATAAGTGTTCTTCTGTTTGGTAAACAAGCTTAAAGAAAACAGACCCAACCTGAGTGGGGGGTTGGGTTGGTTTAAGGTCCAACAACAGCACTATATAGGCTATATTGTGGACGGGCCCCAACCGGACGTCTGATAGTTTTATGTGCTGCCACACACGAGACAGGGCGGGGATGTACAATAATTAAGAAAGCTAGCACTGTAGTATGACATAGCCAGAACGAGAAAGACTCACTACTGAAAAAACAGGGCAGGACAAAACTGGACCAAATTTTTTAAACCAAATTCGCCCACCTTTTGTCGAATTGAATGACAGTTTAGATATAGGATGCCAGAGAGGAAAATAAACCAAAGCAAAGACGGCTTAGTAAGTTAATCTATCTGATTTCTTAATCAAATACTTCAAAGACGCATCCCCACTCTTGATTGAGTCAGTCCTGATGCTTTAACCTATATTTAAATTAGTTATTTATTTGTAATAAAGTTTTCCACATTCTGTATAAACTAAGTTTTATTTCATTTACATTTGGTTTCTTTGGTTGATTCAACTTTTATTAAAATTATTTTCCTTTCAGCCATATACCTTAGCAGAATTGAGCCAGGTGAGCTCGAAGGCAACGCAATGATTCAAAGCGAAAAGTTTCCAGGTCGTCTCGGAGTGACAATTGAACTTTGTGCGGGGATTGTGGACAAATGTGTACCACATTTAGAAATTGCCAGAGCTGAAGTGCTGGAAGAATGTGGTTACGACGTACCTGCCAACAGCTTCTCGAAGATAACCTCTTGTAGGTACGATCCTCGGCTCTATCGTTTAATGTAAAGCACAATTATGAGCTAGTAAATTTTTTAGAAATTGACTTGAAACTCAGACTGATGGGAACAGTCAAAGGACTTTAAAGGCTATAATGTTATCACTATGTGGCAGATGATTAGTAATTCAATGAACATTTTATTTATATTTTATTTGTCAGTCTTAGTAAATATTTTCTAAATTTGAGTACTTTCGTTAATACTATTAATCTGTGCTTCCTCCACCATCCAACATTTCCCATCCCCCACCAATTTCAACAGAAATGGAACAGACTTATCAGGATCTCTAGTGACACTCTTCTATGCTGAAATCACTGATTCCATGAAAGTGAGCGCTGGAGGAGGTTTAGCCAACGAAGGGGAATTTATTGAGGTTGTAGAGCTTTCTATAGAAGAAGCAAGGAATTTGATATTTGATGAAACTATAAACAGAGAGCCATGCTTATTAGTAGCTTTGCAGTGGTTTTTCCACGAGGTATACCCCAAGAAAATACAAGATGTGGGGGAAAATTGACTATTGTTTGAAAGCATGACTAATCAGAGTGATAGCGGAGGAACTATATGGACCTTGTGTTTGGACCGCTCTTTGATGAGAGATGAGAGGAGATTGACGGCAGCCTTGAAATCTCCAGAAATAGCTTAAAAACTGTTGTTTTTTAAAAAATACCTGTAACTGATTCTTTTTTAAATCTCTTGCTTTAATTCTACTGTTTTTGTGAGAATTCTTATTTATTCAGTTTTGAAAGAGGCTAACATATTCTTGTTATACAAGTATAATGATCGTAAGCCGTCCATTTAAGTTTTTAGTATGGTATTGTGTATATTAATGTTTATACTCACATGATTGATCATTGACAATTTTTTTTTTATTACATTTTAATACCTGTCCCTATTAGCTCTATGATTTAGAAATCTCTTTACATATATTATTTTTTACCTGTGTTAATTTCTGCCTTTATGCTTATGTGCCCATGTTTATTATGTTTACTCTATGTAGCGGGAGTAATATATCCCCTGTTTCCTAGGGGGATCCTATATTATATCAAATTATGCTTATTCCTTCTAGTCGGCAACATAATTGCAGAGCAGGATACCTGAGACTTGCATGAACACATTATACTAACACCGACTGAATGGGCAGGAAATAAAACCTGACAACTATTTTTGCCGGGTAGTGTAATCGAACTGGGAACCCACAAAATAGAACCCCAGTGCTCTACTACTAAAGCCAGTTTGTTTACCCTACTTAAAATAAAAAGCAATCTCTTGTCAGAGAAGGTGAAGCTATCTCTTATGTTTAACATCACAAAGGTCTCAAGAAAGATCTTATTATATGACTGATCTCTGAACTTAGCCAGTTATAATGTTTTGACACCAACCAAACCAGTAGCAGTGCGAGTGGACTTCAAGCCGTACCTCCTACATGGGGTGCCAATGCGTTGACTTCAGCGCCATCATGACGAGATAGTGATGGCAGAGGAAAACGCTTTTAACAATATTATATATTTATTTATAATTTAAATTCACAACTCAAGCCTTAAAGATGCCACTATTTTAAAAGACATTCCCGCTTGTTACATTTTATACTTCACAAAATGGAATTGTTAAACTTGTATTGCGGAAAGAATAACCCTGAAGACTGAGAAAATATTGGAGATCGAGTGTGCTTAACTTTGTAATGCAAGTAAAAATTTATTAACGTTTTATTTGGGCTTTCAGATACAAAAAATATCTATTTATTTTTATTTGAAACTGATACCATGACTGATATTAAACACACATGCATTTAATAATAATTAAAAGCTATTTAACCAATCTGTCTTGCAATCAATCCTAATGAATTAAAATGTCAATATTCTTAAAAAAAAAAAAAGAAACAGGCAAAATAAAATACTTTAATTAAGTACTTTTAAGTCTTCATCTTCTCTTTTTAAAATAGGTAAGATACAAAGTATTTTGTTTTAAGATATCAATTGTCACACAGAAACCCCACCACTTGTAAAGTGGATGGATGAGATTTATTTCTATCCGTACTTCATTGACACATATCGGCTAGCAAATCTACACCAAATCTGCTCCTTCTCCTCCTCTTATTCCTACAGCTTCTAATTGTACTTCCAGTTCCTACTCATCCTACAAAACACCTACTCCTACTTCCATTTCTCTTACCACTCCTATTCCTGCTCCTACTCCCACATCTACTCCTCATACTCCTGCTGCTGCTCCTCTTCCTTCGCCTACTCCGACACCTATACTTACCCCTACCTCTACTACTTCCCCATCTTCTCATCCTCCATTTACCCCTACACCTCGTACTAGTTCGTCTGATACCCCATCTACTCTGACTCCAAATCCTCCTCCTACTCCTTCTACTACTTATCCTATTCTTACTCATCCTCCCCCTTTTTCATCACGTCCACCTTCTCATCCTTCTACTACTAATACTACTACTTCTACTCCTACCCATACTCCTGATAATTCACATCGTCGTCGTCATCCTCTTCATCCTATTGCTACTCATACTCCTATCCTGCTCTTATCTTACAACTAGCCTTACTTCTACTCCTTTTTTTTTTTTTTTAGACATTTCACTATTCTTAGTCCTAATCTTCCTCTTGCTCATCATCATCATCATCATTATCATCATCATCATCATCATCATCATCATCATCATCATCATCATCATCATCATCATCATCCTTCTTCTCCTTCTCTTCCGAATCGTCAACCCATTCCCCCTCCTCCTCTTACTCAAAATCCCACTCTTACCCCCTATCCTCCTTCTAATCTAATTTGATCACCTCCTTTTCCTCCTACTCCTACTCCTTCTTCTGTTTCTACCCCTACTTATCTTCCTCCCACTCACTAGTGCTCCACCCTATACTCCTCATCAGTGGTCAGTGAACACGGAGAATTGTCTGCCTTCTAAGAAGAAATGGAAATGTTGAATTGCGCTGTAAAGTGTAAGTAGCCAACATTTCTCGATCAAACGTGGAGTACCGTGTCGGCTTTGTATTGTTGTCAGCGCGTTCTGAAGAAGAACGCGATTGATTGCCAGGTACATGATGTTTCTGTGAATATTCTGCACCAGTCGCCGAGGCATTGATCCACAAACCCGTTTGAGAATTGGAATCTAAATAGTTGAGAAATGTAAGTTGTTGAAGCTAAAGTAGATTTGGCTGCAAATAAGAATCATCTTAAATAGATTGTAGATAGATAGATAGATAGATAGATAGATAGATAGATAGTTCAGACACATTATTGGATAATATCTCTCTTTCCCTATCTCTACCTCTCTCTGTCTCTGGGTTCAACGCCTCCTAGTCCTAGGTTCTTCAGAAGGATTCCAAAGCGACTTGTGCTCCGACCCAATAGCCTTAATATTTTGCCTTTGCTAACGCATTATTCATATGTTCATCTTAAGGACTGCTTTAGTTAAAAGTTCTTCTGTGTAAGAATTATGCACGCACTTCTTTGCCCTCAGTTGAAATTATAAGCAACACAAACGCTTTTGAAACGATGAGCCTGGGGACATCGAGTCTGAATACAAAGCTTTACTTTGATTCACATTCTCAAAAAGTATAAAAAAGAATTTTCATAATAGGCCCCCTACATATACATATATCATAAAGTAGGCCTGGAAACATAGCCTTGGGGAAATAAAAAATGCACTTCGAGGGCCTTCAAACTTTTCGTTCAGTTCCTTAAGATCGCATAGCGATAATGATACTTTTACGTCACGTAATAAGGAATAACCTGTGCTTTTGCGTTGTCATAGAGCTAGGCGCTACTAATAAATTCTTCTTTTACAGGACCTTCACCCTAATTTCGACCCGATGGAGTCACTCATACCATTCAGTGTCACCCCTATACAATTATTTCTCTGTCTGCCTGCCTGCCTGTCTGTCTGTCTGTCTGTCTGTCTGTCTGTCTGTCTGTCTGTCTGTCTGTCTGTCTGTCTGTCTGTCTGTCTGTCTGTCTCTATCTGCCTGTTTATCTGTGCGACTGTCTGTTTTTTTCTGTCTGCCTGTATCCCTCTCTTTTAGGAATTACAAAAATTATGGCCCATCTATGCAGTTATGGAAACAACAAGCACTAAATATTTCATCACTGCACAAATCAAAGCGTTTATATTGGTGGGTGATACATAACACGATTCTCTAAAAATAGACATTCAATGTTAGGTACATGATGAAAGTAATTTTGGTAATAACAACAACCACAACAACAACAACAACAGCAACAACAACAACAACAACAACAACAACAACAACAACAACAACAACAACAACAGCAACAACTTCAACAAATACGAACAAGCATAAACAACATGTTTATTTTCTAATTCATCTTTTATAAGTAATGTAATACAAAAAAAAAATAAAAAAAAAACAAACATTTATCTTACGAAACGCTCATGTAAGAAATATTCAGGAAGATGTAGTTTGCGTTTTTTCTGCTTTGAAAAAGAAATATCTTCAAATGTAATCTTACACATATTTTGGGACTTTTTGAACCCCCTCCCTTTTATTAACATTTTTCTTACAACATCCAATGAACCCCTTTTTGAATATTCTGCACCAATCGTCGAGGCATTGGTCCACAAACGCGTTTGAGAACTGGAATCTGGATAGTTGAGAAGTGTTGCTGAAGCTAAAGTAGATTTGGCTGCCTCGGACGCGGTTTGGCATTCAGCTGTCCATGCAATCACTTTACTTCATTTTTTTTGTAGCTTCCGTAGAAGGTGTTAGACAGTTTCCGATTCCAGGGAGGAATCTGTGATAGAAATTGATAATTCCCAAAAATGTTGTAAAGGCTATCTTGTCATTCGGAGTTGGGAACCCCGCTATTGCATTGACCTTTTCAGGTAGCGGCGTAATGCCGTTTGCATATATTTTTTGACCAATGAATGTCATTGTTGACTGTCCGAAAACACACTTCTGACTAGACTATTGGCAGCGCAAGTGATTTGAAAACCGAACAAAGATCTGCTTTGTGTTCTCTGGGAGATGAGCTGGCAATCAAAATAATTATCATCCAGATTAACAATGATTGTTTAGGTAACTAAATGAATAAGAAAATATCACGACAAAGTTTTAAAATTAGTATTGTTGCCATCGTTGCATCACGTCCTAAAGTGTCAATTGTGGCATTTTTATGATTTCTACTGATTTATAATCTGTTTTAAATACGTACATTTCTACTTATTGTCAAATTCATCCTTTCATCACGTTTTTCGTCAATACGTTCAATAAAAATTTAACTTTGAACAACATTGGGATATAAGCGCACATTAAATATATAGATCATATAGGCGCTGTCGTATCATGATGCTAAGTGGAGTAACTAGAGGTAATGGTATAATATAACGGAGTTACTGCCATAGTCCAGACTAATACAGAACCATATGAGGACATTCATGAAACTTACCCAAGCAGAAACTGTACTCGACTAGCCAATCATGACACAAAACGTATTTTTTTAAAACCTGAATAGTTTGAACAGGTGCAAGATGTCTACTTTAGATAAGAGCAGATTGAGATTTGATATATAGATATGTAGATAGATAGATAGATATAAAATTTTCAGAATTACCGCTATCAAGTGCAAAAGTGCGCACCGTTTTTCCTCCTAAACGCGCCCCTTTTACAAAAAGTAAGAGAGATTGATCTAATAATGCAGATTGACCTTTGCGGGAGGTGTACATTGAATTTTTGTATAATACGATACCAAAGGTCTAATAAAACATTGCTTTTTAAAAAATGGTAGTCATGTCCCTAATCCAATGTATAGTGGTTCATAAAAAAATGTTTTGTAATTTTCAAGTGATTGAGTACGTCTGTATAGATGAGCAAAAATCGAAGCGGGGAGCTCACAATTAGCATATTTTTAATATAATTATACCGGTAGATACTAACATTATGTTTAACTAGCTGGGATGTCCGGCTTCGCTCAGGTTTTGGGACACAGTACGGATATAAAATGTTTTTTTTAAAGGTTATACTTATTACTTATAGAGATAAAACTTGGATTTTGTGACACTGTGCGCAACTAAAAATTAATGGTAAAGCATAGTTGTAGAGATAGAAGTTTAAAGCCAAAAAAGCTTAAGAAATTAAAATTAATGAGATAGATAGATAGATAGATAGATAGATAGTCTAATAATGCAGATTGACCTTTGCGGGAGGGGTACATTGAATTTTTGTATAATACGATACCAAAGGTCTAATAAAACATTGCTTTTTAAAAAATGGTTGTCATGTCCCTAATCTAATGTATAGTGGTTCATAAAAAAATGTTTTGTAATTTTCAAGTGATTGAGTACGTCTGTATAGATGAGCAAAAATCGAAGCGGGGAGCTCACAATTAGCATATTTTTAATATAATTATACCGGTAGATACTAACATTATGTTTAACTAGCTGGGATGTCCGGCTTCGCTCAGGTTTTGGGACACAGTACGGATATAAAATGTTTTTTTTAAAGGTTATACTTATTACTTATAGATATAAATTTTGGTTTTTGTGACATTGTGCGCAACTTAAAATTAATGGTAAATCATAGTTGTAGAGATAGAATTTTAAAGTCCAAAAAAGTTTATTAAATTTAAATGTTATACAAATGGTTGCACCACTTAAAATGGCTTATTAATATTTTTTATAACTCACGCTATGATATTTACAGGATTTCTTTGTAGATAACATTTCTTTTAGATCCATTTTTCCCCATTTTTCGATGATAGTCGACGTAGGTACATGTAACAGATTTGCTGGTGAGGTGGTTATCTGTTAGGCTCTGTTTGTCTAGGGGTATTAAAAATATTCTCAGCCAATCACACGACTCGTCCTTAGAAAATAATTCCGAAGTCCGCAAGTAACAATTTCATACTGTTTAATCCATCAATAAGTGTTATACTTTACAATTTTTGTAGGACGGCTCAATAGTACAATTACTTGATTTTTTTTTCAATGTTGACTCTGGAAAACAATTTTGACTCTTGAAATGTTGACTCTTTTAAAATGTTGACTCTTGCTAAATCTAATTAAGATTCTTATTTATACAAAATTTCGTCGAATCATCCAGAACAAGAATTACGTAAATCATAAGAGAATATTCTCGGTACAACTCTTTAGCAATCAACAACCAATCAGAACAAAGGTAAACAAGAGGTGACGAGGTGATTACTATTCTAGAACTAGCCGGAGGTTTCGAGAAGGGCTGTGTTCAGTAAGCAAAACTCACAATCAAATTCTTAGGCTTGAAATACCATCGTTATGCAAACAAACAAGATAATGTACATACATCTAGTCAATCCGCTACCCAAAAGTTACGCACCTAAAAAGGGTGAGGAAATGAATAGATCAACTTATAGTACAATGCGTTACAGTACATATAGAATTTAAATTGGGTTCGAATGTTTTTAAACCCCGAAAGATCCTCATTCGATAGATCTAGAATTCAGTATTATAACCCGAGCAGAGCCCCGCACGTGAACAAGTTGAATGGAAAGAATAAAAAAAAATATGTGTAGACATATGAGTAGTAAAGTCTAGATTTAGTTATTTGATTTAGCTCTTAGATCCATGTTTATCCCCTTTTCGGTGATAGTCGAGGTAGGTCCATATATAACTTAAATTGGCTTCGAATGTTTTTAAACCCCGAAAGTTCCCCATTCAATAGATCTAGAATTCCGTATTATAACCCGAGCAGAACCCGCACGTGAACATGTCGAACGGAAAGAAAAAAAAATTATATAGATCTATAAGTGGTAGTGTTGACATTAAATGGGTTTAAGAAAACAATAATAGTTACGGCAAGAAATCTCAACTTTTGAAATAGAATCCGCACCTATTTGAACCTAGCCCGCTTTCACTTACGATTAGCTAACTGAAATAAAAAAACAGCAATGGCTGCTTGATCGACGAATCAATTTAAATTCCTAAAATCTAATTAATCTTTATGCGTCATCGTGAAAAATAAACGAACCAGCCTAAGGCATTCAGAAAATTCGAAGGTACCAAAATTTCAAGTTTGTACCTTGAGTAGTTAAGGCGGAAAAGGCGATAATAATTTCACCAGTTCACAAATATATAATAAGATAAATGGAAAAATTAGTTCAACAGCCCACTTAACTTCAAGTTTTTGAAGTTCGTATTCTTCTGCACCGATACAGAATTGTATTCTATAGACCAAAGAGCTTCGTAGAATTTACATTTAAACGAAAAAAAAAAAAAATTTCATCTCTGTACCGGTACCTACCAATCATCAA
Organism: Elysia chlorotica; assembly: GCA_003991915.1. Classification (NCBI taxonomy): domain Eukaryota; kingdom Metazoa; phylum Mollusca; class Gastropoda; family Plakobranchidae; genus Elysia; species Elysia chlorotica. Next base: position 786,683 of record RQTK01000050.1, on the reverse strand, counting down.
AGCAGCAATGCACACTAAAACAAAGGAGTGGGGCGAACTGGCGCAGTTGGCAGAGCCTTGGTCTTTCACTGGTGAGGTCTCTGGTTCGAAACCCACTATCGGTCAAAAATGTAATTGTCCAATTTCGTCCCCAACGTGTTGGGCAGTATCCCAGTACTGTCTCTGTTTGGCATCACTATTGTCAGACGTAAGTCCTGAGACTCTTCCGCAATGTAGCCTATATGGTGCGGACGTTGGACGCTAAGTAACAAATTCAAACTCTACCCACCCGAGAGGTGAAATAGACGCCAGTCTCTGAGTTTCGTAGATGACAGCATTGGTATAGGGAAGCCCAACTTTGTCTTGGCCTGTGGGGCATCTGTCGGTGCCGATCTCTCTCACGATCTCCTCATAAACCTGGCAAAAAGATTTACATGATTATCAAATTTGAAACACCAACAGCGTATGCCATAACATAACCACTACACTTATCTCCTCAACATCTGAATGGTAACTTTTAATTAAACAACATTTAATACCCTCCACAGTAAAACTAGTCTGTCATTAACACACCATGACTGTATTAATCCATTGAAAGCAGATTGTGGAAAACAGGGGTTTAAAAGGTCAAATATTGAACAATTTTTTAAATAGTCAATAAGGTTTATAAATAGAAGTATGAGTCCCATTCTAATTTTTTCTCTTCTAGTTTTATATATTCTAAATATCCAAAATAGAGGAACAAGGGTTGAGTTGAGTTTGTTTTAACGTCCAACATCAGCACTATTTTTTAGGCTATACTGTGGACGGGCCCCAAGACAGAGGTCTGACAATTGTATGTGCTGCCACACACGAGACAGGTTGGGGATACCATGACTCCTGTCTCAGCCGATCACATTATACTGACACCGACCCAACCAGTAGAGAACGCAACGGTCAGGATTCGAACTTGGGACCTTTTGCGTCGGAACCCGATGTTCTACTCCTTGGCCACCGAGCCACCCAGATGAACAAAGACATTGTACGTTAAAAAAAAGAATATTTCCACATTAATTTTGTTATGAGCGTCCACATTTTGCATCTGCGTTCTCTTAAGATACTTAAGATAGCCCATCAAAGTTTCAGCAAAGAGAGCAATCAAAGTAAAGAAAATAAACATATTAATGTAAAAAGAAACAAGACAAAACAAATGTTAAAAAGCTTTAGCAGCACACGCAAGCAGACACACATACATGTATTTATACATAATTTTTTTTTCAAAACAACTTCCATTCATACCTTTTCTTGTACGTCGGGAAAATGGATCATGTAGAGATAAAACCACAAGAGGGTCGTGGACGATGTTTCACTCCCACCCAAGAACAGGTCAAACGCGATGCGGTCAAGGTGATACACTGAAATGTTAAAATTAATCAAAGTACATTTATACTATGAGTGATCATTATAAAATAATGAGACCATCACTTATGGTGGTTTGAGGGGGTCGAACTGGCTCAAGTGGTAGAGCGTTGGTCTTTAGAATCCCACGATCGATCAAAAATTTACCTTCCCCATTTCTTACCTACGTTTGGGTTGGTGTCGATATAATGTGATAGGCTGAAACAGGAGTTAAGGTCTCCCCAGCACGTACAGTTGTTAGACGCCAGTCTTGGGGCCAGTTCAAATATGGGCTGTATAAACATAATGCTGACATTCGACGTTAAGCGAAAAAAAAAAAAGCAGCACTGTGGATTGTGCTGTTCAACTACCCAAATAATCAAACGGCATAAATAAAGTATAAAATTAATCATATAGTTGTATACATGACATTTTGTGAATTTTGGATTTTTGTTCGTTTTGAAATAACTATCATGTAATAAGATGTAGGCTTTAGCCACATAACATTATAGTCCAATACGCAACCTCAGTAATTCGAATCATCAACATTTCCGATTAACACCAGTCTTGGAAGATAATAATTTAATGATACATTCAGTGAAAAACGGCAGCATCTATGATCAATACTATAAAGACTATGTTGTGGAGGGGGCGCATGATTAACGCCTGACAATTTTACGTGCTACACAGAGACAGTCCGGTGATATTATGACTCCTGTCTCAGCCAGTCACATTATAATGACAATGGTACAACAGTAGAGGACGAAATATGACAAATACCTATGGGCTTTGAATCAGGTAATTCCATATTGTGAGATCAAAGTTCTACCACTTGCCCCAGTTTACCCGCTTCATCGTTAAACATCCCACGTCTTTATTAGAAACGGCTCTGAGAAAACTGAGGTAAAATTTTTTTCTGCCATGCGTTTCATAAAGGTCCAAGGGAATTGAGATGAACTTATACAATGTACCATATACATATACCAAAGGAAATATTTTGTTGTTGTTGATTTACTTAATATGCTTCGATAATTAATAAAAAATAACGTTTTGTCAAGTGCAGGTGGGCGTGGAATGCCAAATAGGGTAAACAAAACACACTCCACCCTGAGCTATTTTTGTTCAAAAGCTTAGTGGTTTATTAAAATAATAAAACTTACGGGACAGCTTTGTGTGCTCCTCTGACTTTTGTTTCTCCTCCATTCTCCCAATATATGACGTAACCAAGTTGCTACTGGCAAGTCCATTCCTCTCCTGCTCAATCAGCTCTTTAACAAAGTGTCGCCTGAACAGGACAGATAATACGAAATAAATTCGATTTTAACGGGTTGAACACATCAGTTTTCCAAGTACTTATTATACAGCTCAAATGTGTCAAAATGTCTACCATGAATGTTGTAAATTAAAACAGAAGTAGGTAGCAAATTTTGGGGACACAGTTGTCAAAACTTTTGCTTGAAACTGTTTACTTAGATATTCTTATTCCCTTCGTTTATTCCCCAGGGAAACACATACCTAATAGACGCTCTTATTAACCTCAATCAAGTGAATTAAAAAAAAAAGTATGTATATTTTAGTAGAATCGAGGGGTTCTTCTCAAAAGGCTCGAAGAGCGCTGAACCTATAATTATGAAATGTTCACAGAAGCTACGAGGGCAGGCTGATAAATAAGGGCCGTTTTTGAATAACTTTTTTATTTGAAGGACTACAGAAGCAAGTTTACATCAAATGAAAGCTTAGAGTCTCCCCTATCTGATACAATCATTTTTCAACATAGTCACCATCGCGTTCAATAAAGAGGCGCCAGCGTTGTACAAGTTTTCGCATGCCGTCGGCGAAGAATTCTGGTGTCTGGGATCGGCACCAAGAGCGAACATCCGCCTCAACTTCTGCATCGGTTTCATAGTGATTTCCTTTGAGATGTTTCTTCAGCAAAGGAAATAAGAAAAAGTCAGACGGGGCCAAATCAGGACTGTATGTCGGATGTGGTATGGTAGGAAGTTCCAACTGCTGTAAAGCGCACTGGGTTTAGCGACTGGTGTGTGGCCGAGCATTATCGTGCTGGATGACAACGTCTTTGACTTTGTCCTGTCGAACCTGTCTGAGCACCAACAGCAGGTAGACGAAATGATTGTTGCAAATAGAAGAGTGAAACAAAAAGACATTGCAAATGCGCTTGACATTTCAAAAGAACGAGTTCATCACATTATCACAGTCCACCTTGGTTACAGGAAAGTCTCGGTGGGTAGGAAACAAAAGGTATAAATTACTGACAGTACTGCCTAACAGTTTTACCTTACAATAAAAAGAACAGACAGACGTCACGATAAATCTTACATTTCATCCTCTATGTCTTTGTTTAATTGAATCAATCTTTTTGTCTTGAATAAATCACCAGGCACATATTTCACAAAAGGAAACCATGTATGCAAACTTCCCCCACCGATCAGAATCATCTGTAAAAACAAAAAAGGAATAAAGAAATAACTATACCAGCACAAAATTCAATTAACTATTTTATTAATTACAAATACATTGTGTGGGCAATACAAAGAAATATTCAAAATCTAACACAACTTCCCAAACATAGATTTCTTCTTCATTTTCTCTTATCGCTAGCATTACCTCGACTCCTTCACTCACCACCTAAACAATTGCTGCAACAACAAGAATAACAAGTAAAACAACTGCAACACAACAACTTGAACTAAACATCTTCTCTGTGTACGTTTACCAACTCTATACGAATTTCAGAAGGATGTTTGCCTTTTGCGTTAAAAAATCGTACAAAACTACTGATTTCATCCTTTGGCCACTGGAAATTAAGATAGCCATCTTTGTTGCCATGATGATTGAATATCCGCTGGACAATGGTGTTTAAACTTTGGCACTTGGTGCGCGACGAATAAATGTTGGAATTACCCTTTGCAGATTTAAAGTACGTAAAGTGGTTTAAAATTAAATGGTTTCACTTACCTTCTGAGACAATCCTCGTAGTATGTGAAATCAAGTATTGGGAGAGTGTTTATAATGTCCACACACACCCCTCTCTCTCTCTTTCTCACTCTCTCTCTCTCTCTCTCTCTCTCTCTATCTCTTTC
>RQTK01000050.1:747140-763328 GCA_003991915.1 Elysia chlorotica | reverse complement strand
CTGCTGCTGCTGCTGCTGCTGCTGCTACTACTACTACTACTACTACTACTACTACTACTACTACTACTACTACTACTACGACTACTACCTCCACCACCACCTCCGCTTCTATTATTAGTCTTTCTAAGTTAATAATTATTTACCATCGTAAACATTTAGTTAAGCAGGAAATTCGTTTTATTACATTTTTTAGTGGTTAATCTCAGTCACGCTAGATTTTAACCTCCACCCACTGGATTCTTTCCTGAACTTACATATTCGTTGAGTGACAGAAGCAAACCAATAAATTTGGTGTCATCGTACTCAAATCTTTTTCCAAAGACGATCTTACACGTCACATTCGAAGCAGCACAAGTTGTGATGTCTTGAACATTGGTAGCTTCTCCTGACAAACCTTCAAGGTACTTCAAATAAAGATTGATCTGCAATTTCGACCAAGTTAATTGGAATGTTTTAAGGAATGTCATTAAAATTGAAATAAAATTGTAGGGTAATGACACTGTAAAACAAAGGTTGAACTCGTCATCCTGCCTAGCTAGTAATTGCTTTTTCTGAAAAAAAAAGTTTCTCGTCTGCATGTTGAATCTAATAACTACTTGTACCAATATAAATTTATAAATTGTTCATTCAACAAACAATGTTTTCAATTTGATAAAACAACGACAAAAAAAAAAAAAAAACAAAAAAAAACAAAAAACAACAACAACAACAACACAACAACCGTTAAGTAGACTAAATTTTGCAAAATCGTTCCGATGCTTTAGTTTAATATAAAAATTGAAATATTTTAAATAGATCTAAACAATAATATTTCGAAATAAAAAAAAAAACACCCTAGATAGTTGTTTTAACCTAAGTTATGTAATCAGAAAAATTATAAACCTTACCTCTTCAACGATTTTTTGTGACATCACATCTTTCCCCAGTCCGAATCCTTTGAGTATGTGAAAGGTCGCAAATCTATTTTCCTTCCAAATCGAGCCCGAAGTACCTATGATGCCTGAAAATATTCATAGTTGATTACAGGGAGATGAATGAAAGATCTAGGGCAACTTTACTGATAGATAAAACGAGAGAGAGAGAGAGAGAGAGAGAGAGAGAGAGAGAGAGAGAGAGAGAGAGAGTGAGAAAGAGAGAGAGAGGGGTGTGTGTGGACATTATAAACACTCTCCCAATACTTGATTTCACATACTACGAGGATTGTCTCAGAAGGTAAGTGAAACCATTTAATTTTAAACCACTTTACGTACTTTAAATCTGCAAAAGGTAACTCCAACATTTATTCGTCACGCACCAAATGCCAAAGTTTTAACACCATTGTCCAGCGGATATTCAATCATCATGGCAACAAAGATGGCTATCCTCATTTTTCAGTGGCCAAAAGATGAAATCAGTACGATTTTTTAACGCTAAAGGCAAACATTCTTCTGAAATTCGTATAGAGTTAGTAAGCGTACATAGAGAAGTTATTATGAGGCCGAAACAAGGAACAATTTGGTATCACGGATTTCAAAATGAACGATTTAGCATTTAGGATGAGCACGGTGTTGGGAAACATCCATGCTCCTGTGTTTAAATTGCAGTATTCAGTCAAAAAGTTGATAGAAAAATGTCTTTTTGGGATTAGGAGGACGTCCTTTCGGTTGATTTCTTGCAACTTGGGAATACAATTGCAGTAATGCCTCCAGGTTCCGTGAAACATTAAACAAACTACGTGAAGCAATACGGCGAGACAGATCCGGGCGATAGAGCAAAGGAATCGTTTTCCAACAGAACAATACCACACCCCTTGCGCCACAGAACACTGAAGACTGGTTTAAAAGTATAGACGGTGCATTCTACAGCATCTCGCTCAAAGAGCATCCTGATTTGCCCCCTTCAGATTTTCATGTGTTTTAGGAAACGATTTGATTGTGATGACGAACTTATCACAGAAGTATCAGTGAGGTTGAAAAGTCTTGGGTACATTTTGCTCACCTTTCAAGCTGGACAAATTTATCGATCAGCATGGCAATTACATCAAAAAGAAGAACTAGAAGTGGAAGTGTTATGTGAAAGTTGTATTAAACTTTCCCAAATACTTCCTGACTTACGGATTCACTTACCTTCCTTCTGGATCTTCTCTATAGAGGGAGGGAGATAATTCTTCTGGAACAGCCCTCGTACTTATTTATATCCTTGCAGTTTCAAGTGTACCACTCACTCACCATTTTGTATTTTCAGAGTCCTGGAAAATCCTCCAACCGGACGATCTACGAAGACATCCCCTTGTTTGACCAGAGCTTCCTTCAAAACGTCAAGACCACTCAGAACAATGATCAACGTTCCGCCGAAGTACATGCTGAATATGTCACCGGTTCTGGGAAGGACAATAGTTAAAATTATTTATTATGCGTTAACTTTTTCCTTTTTTTTGGCGTGGATTCGGTGCAAATTTAATTTAGCCGTAGGAAGGAAAACTGTCGCATCATGAAGTTCTGGCAAAGTACACATTGAATATGTCACTGATTCTGGGAAGAGAAAACAGTGAATGGTTTATAATGCATAAACAACTAAGAGACTTAAAGAGGGTCCAGAACCATATGTATGTGTAAATCAATACATATGGTAAAAAGCAAGTCCAAAGAATATATAGGATTTATCGTTTTGTGAATATCTTATAATTATATCCAGTAGTTAACATTAAAGCCCTTGAAGTCCTTCAATTCTGAATAACATTCCAAAACGATACTTTTGGCAAGTGTCGCTTGATTTCAGCCATCCTTAATTGTGTAATCACTAAATCTGCAAGACAAAAATTATGTGGGGTCAAATTGCTGGGGCGTAAGTGGTAGAGTGTTGTTCGCCCACTTAGGAGGTTACCGGTTCAAAACCCACAATCGCCCAAAACTTATTTGTCCAATTGGCGCCTACTATCTCTGTGTCGCAAGACGTACAATTAACGACATTAGTCTTGGGGACGGCCAACAATATGGAGGGTAGAATGCACAAACAAGACGTAGCTTACGTCTCGTCTCAACAATATAAAAATAGGAAGGCTTACCTACGACGAGACGAAAGCTACGTCTTGTTTGTGTTTTCTACCCATGGTATTTAGAGCTGACGTTGAACGTTAATCAACCATCTTAACCACAAAATGTATTTTCATTCTTATTAGTTTGAGCTTTAAACGGAAAAAAATTGTCTGGAGCAATTACGAATAAAAAAAATGAACATCCACTTACGTTTTCCTTATTTCAAGCAGTTTTTCACGAGCCTCAGAACCCAACACCAGCAGGTGTCCGAAGATAGGAACCCGCCGCCCTGGAAAGGGAGGCAAGTTGGCTGGTGTCTGACCCCAAGACTTCAGGACTAAGGTGACGATTAGAGCAGCTGCTACCCCTAGCAGTAAGGCTGGGAGATCGAATCCCAATAGCAGAGCAGACATGGTCACTTAGTGACCAGTACACTGGTTTCTTAGCTGAGAAGAAGAAAAAATTATAGCATTATGTGAACAATTTAACGTTAATCATCGTCGTCGTCATTATCGTCATCATTATCATCATCAACATCATCATCATCATCATCATCATCATCATCATCATCATCATCATCATCATCATCATCATTTTTTAGCAAGATTGATGCAGACACTGCTGACAGAGGTGTACTGATCTATGTGAACAAGTTTCTGAAAGCCCAGGAAGTGTTAATTGCAGAGCAAGATAAGGTTAAAGACAACGTATGGGTGGAGATACAGCTAAAGGACGGAGGCAGACTACTCGTTGGATGCATCTATAGTACTAGGTCACCAAACAACACGAGAGATAACAATGACAATCTGTATGAGCTCATAAAGACAGCTATTGGAGGAAGAACACAGGCATTACTCACTGGTGACTTTAATCATCCGGAGATAAACTGGGAGAATGAAACAATCCCAGCCAACTATACTCACAAAGCAACTATATTCATGGAAGCTGTGGTCAGGGAAAACTTCCTACATCAGCACATCAGAAAACCGACACACTACAGAGCAGAACAGTCACCAACCCTTATAGACTTGGTCTTTTCTACTGAGGAAGGCATGATCAAAAAAGTATCCCACAAGGTCCTAATTGGGAAGAGCCATCATCAAGTTTTAAGCTTTGAATGCAGAATCAATACACAAGACAAAGAAGAAAAACATGAAGCAAAGTTCCTTTATTCCAAGGCAGAATATGATGAACTAAGGAAGTAATTAAGGGAACAAAAATTAACTGTTAAAGTACGAGACAAGAATGTCATAGTGGGCTGGAATCTGTTTTGTGAGATATACAATGAAGGTCTGGAGAAATGTGTCCCAAAGACTGGCGGTTAAGCAAGAGACAAGGGAACAGGAAGAAAGCTCCCTTATGGATGAATGAGAAGTCCCTCAACAAGGTGAAGAAAAAAAAAGGCAGCTTACAAAAGATACATGGAGACCAAAGAAGGAAAATATTACCTTGTGTATGCCAAAGCAAGGAACCAAGCAAGTGCTGAATGCAGGAGAGCTATCAAACAATATGAAAGGGCATTAGCCAAGAAAGCGCAGTGCAACCCCAAGGCCTTTTTCGCTTATGCCAACAGTAAATTGAAAACCAAACAGGGAGTTGCTGATCTGAAGGACGAGGAAGGAAATATGGCCACTAGCAATAAAGACAAGGCGGACACCCTTAACAGATTTTTCTGCAGCGTATTTACCCGAGAAGATACCGAAAACATGCCCAGATGTGTGAACAGAGAGGTTAGAACAGAACTCGAAGATGTTGTCTTTACTGGAAAATCAATCCGTGATAGACTGGAGTTACTAGACCCAACAAAATCTCCAGGACCAGACGGCATACACTCACGTACTGAAAGAACTCACAGATGAGCTGGCAGAACCACTAGCAATGCTCTTCAACAGGTCCCTACAAGAAGGAATACTTCCAGATACATGGAAAGAAGCCAATGTCACTCCAATATTTAAAAAAGGAAAAATGTCCGATCCAGGCAATTACAGACCAGTCAGCCTCACTAGCATTGTCTGCAAGGTGATGGAATCCGAAATAAGGGACAAGATCATTGAACACTTACATAAGAGCGAACTTCTCTCAAGATGTCAGCATGGGTTCATACCGAAGCGTTCCTGTGTAACAAATCTTCTGGCAACAATGGACAAATGGACTGCGGCTATGGATGAAAGAAAACCAGTGGATGCAGTATACCTTGACTTTGCAAAGGCTTTTGATTCGGTACCTCAACAGAGACTTATACAGAAGATTGAATCTTACGGGATTACGGGAAAGGTACAAAATTGGATTGAACAGTTCCTAGTTGGGAGGCGACAAAGAGTGTCAGTGAATGGGTCTGTATCTGAGTGGTCACCTGTAACCAGCGGCGTACCACAAGGGAGTGTCCTTGGTCCAGTCCTGTTTGTCATTTTTATTAATGATCTACCAGAGGTTTTGAGTTCTTGGTGTGAAATGTATGCAGATGACACGAAGGTCTCAGCTTCAGTTGAAACAGACTCGGCATGTGATGCACTACAAGCAGACATTGATAAGCTGGTGGAGTGGGCGGACACTTGGCAACTTCGTTTCAATGCAAGTAAATGTAAAGTCCTACACTTTGGCAGGAATAATCCAGGACATGAGTACACAATGAAACTACACCAATCAGAAAAGAGGACAACACTAGAAGCATCAGCCCTAGAAAAGGACTTGGGAGTGCAGGTGGACTCTGACCTAAAATTTAGCTGTCACATTGAAATGCAGGTGGCTAAAGCAAACAAGATCCTAGGACTGATCAGGCGCTCTTATCAATACTTGGATGGAGATAGTATGAAGCTATTATTCACAGCACTGGTCAGACCACACCTTGAGTTTGCCAACGTAGCATGGTCACCAAGATACCAGAAGGACAAAAATCTAATTGAAGGGGTATTGCGGAGAGCTACTACAATCTCACTATTTAACTATTTAAATGTAGCCTAGGGAGAGCACACAATAAAGAGCAAAATAATCAGACAGAGACTACAAGAACGGGCAAAAGGCCAAAAGGCCTAACAACACCCGGAACTTATATCATATCATATATCAAGTCTTTAGCCCATTTCGACAGCTGTCCATCGATGAAATGGTTGTTGGCTACAAGGGCAGGTGGCAGTATTTTAAGCAATTCAATGCTAGTAAACCAGAGAAATACCATATCAAAAGTTTCGGGCTGGTCGACAGTACATGTGGTTACGTACTACAAATATTAACATACTTTGGAGCTAACACGTCATATCACCCCGTCTGTGATCCTGATAGTGGTATGGCAATAAGAATTTTTGACACTTTATTGAAGGACCTAGGCACAGGTTACCACATCTATGCTGATAGATGGTATACCACTAGGGCTCTTGTGGACCATCTTACTGCAAAAAATCTTTACTACACAGGAACACTACAGACAAACAGAAAGAATTTCCCACCAGAGCTGAAAACACAGAAACTGCAACACATGGATTCTAAATTTTACAAGACAACTGACAAAAAACTTCTCTGCCTCTCCTTCAAAGATAAGAAAGCCAAAAAACCTGTACACATGGTCTCAAATAATTCTACTGTTGAGACTGTCCAAGTCAGGGGCAAAACAAAGCCTACAATGGTCCATGAGTACAACCAATTTATGAACGGATGTGATCGTGCCGATCAAAACCTCGGTTACTATGGACTACACACACGCAAATCAAAGAAATGGTGGAAAAAAATGTATTTCTGGGCTCTGGAAATTGTACATATAAATGCATTCACACTCTACAAAATACAAAATAACCCTACACCACAGCAACTGAGAAGTTCCAAATTTTCTTTGAAAACGTTCAAAGAATCTGTCCTGAAAGGTCTTGTGGAAATGTATGCTCAAGAGGCAGGCTTGACTAACAATCCCCTAGCACAACCTGAGCCAGGCAGGGTTCTCCCAGGAAGACCAGATCCACTACCACTTGAGAGATTGTCTGCCAAACAACACCTGATCAGGCACACAAAGAATGACACTAAATGTCAATACTGTACAAAACGGACTGGTTTTATCTGCACAGGCTGTGAAGATAAGCCTCACCTCCACCCCAATGGTTGTTTTGAGGCATACCATAGAGAAAAACTATAAATTTCCCAAACCTCAAACACTGTATATAGAACTTGTATATAGAATTTAGTTTCCTTTTTCTTCATTTCCATTTCACTCTATATTTTGTGCGTTTTTCTCATCTGACACTACTTTTATAAAAAAATCATAAAAAATCAAGATTTGAACTTAGATAGATTGGGTGTGCATTTTTTTATTCACAATTGGATATACTTTGCCATGATGACAAGTTTGATCCAGTAGCTATTACCTGTGGCCACATATTTATCAAGGTAAGAGAAAAAATCATTATGTAATTATTTTTTTTCACCATCTCTTACGTAATATTTAGCAAATTTCTTTAAAAAGAACATACATAAATTTTATCTACTTTACATATTGCAAAAGTATATTCAATTCCCTTTAAAATGATACCAACCAAATATTTGTGGCTTATGTACTTTTTAAACTATAGCACTTTAAAAAAAACCTCCTCCAAAGGAGAGAGAGGATGTGAAAAAGCTTATTGATCTTGGGGCACCTGTACGCAAGATCCAGAACTAGAGTCTATTGGGGTCAAACCGGCCACCACCTCAAACTGGCCACGACGGGCCACGACACAATTAATTGTTTCGTGTGTTTTTTATTTACTGATGACGTACTTTTCAACTGGTGCACAAGTCTTTCGGAAAGCTTATGGCGTCAAGTGAAGCAGCGCCATTTTGTTTGAATCGCCAATTTTCAAGTTGACAGTCAAAATTCGCCAGAAAAGTAAGTCCGTTGTCCATCGTTGTGGGTTGCAGTGAGTGAGAGGAAGTAAGTACTTAATCCGGAAGCGCTTTTACTATGACAGCTTCCGGTATTATCTTTAATTCTAAAATTAGAAAATGCATGGAAAATGACTCTAGTTAATCAGTTGGCGGTGTTCTACTTTCATTTTAGCCACATGTTAGGGTGGTTAGTAGTAGTAGTAGTAGTAGAATAAGAAGAAGGAGGAGGATTACTAGAAGGACATCATTGAAAATGATTATTACACTAGACATACTTACATATTCCAGGAATTCTTTCGAATAAACTTTCTCACGTTTATAAAAAAAATAATACAAATAAACTGTCAAATAACCAAATAGGGCTTATTTATTCTGTACCCTTGAAGTACTGAAGAACCTGGCAGTTGCTACTGTTTAATAGTAGCTGAAGCGTACTAGGCCTACATTTGAGACCTTTGAAGCTTTTTCAAGTAAAGTCACGAGAAGGGATTTGTTGACAAACATGCAGTCCGGTTTAAAAAACAAATCGTGTCCTTGAGAGGTATCAACTCGAATAGGGTTCATTATCATTGTAACCTAGGTTTTTAGTGAGTAAGCATTATAAAACACTGCATTGATGTGTCATAGAAGCCTTACTGGCAGGGGGTCCATAAGGGAAAACAAAGACGATAGATCAGGGAAACTACAGCGGCGTCCGAACAGAGCTTTGTCTCAGTCTTACGGATATGGAGAGCGATCGAAAAATCCCACGACGGAGTTTTCTTTAAGTTATCCATTATAGTCATGTGGTTCGCGCAGCCTTAAATATTAAAGAGTGCCGCTACGGTATTAATTTTGTTATCTACTATGAGAATGATATATTGTTGTTGTTGCAGATTGTTTCGTAAACAATTTAAGTAATAGTCTTACGTCATTACTTTACAATGAAAGTTATATGTGTGAGGTAGCGTCCTTCCTAAACTGCCTTCTATCGCTTAGAAAGAAAGGTAAAACACCCCACATTTTAAATATTGAACATGCGGTTGAGTTGTAGTTGAGTCGGTTTAACGATTAACATCAACACTGTTATGATATTACATGTATAATACTTATAGTATTTGGCCTCACTTTATTGTTAATTTGGCCTCTGATGAAAATAATAAAAAACCTGCCTCTTGTGTTCCCAACATGGCGATCTCCTGTTGTCTAACTTGTGCATTGTCTTACTAAAATCTCTATAGTCACAGACCCAAGACTATAACAAACACTATATAGGCTATATTGTGGATGGGCCCCAAGACTGACGTCTAATAATAGTATGTGCTGCCGCACACGAAACAGGGCAGGGATACCATGTCTCAGCCGGTGACATAAAACTGACACCGACCCAACCAGTAGGGAGCGTAATCGCCAGAACTCGAACGACGGACCTTTTGCGTCGAAAGCCGATTTTCTACCCCAGGGCCACCGCGTTGAAACTGCGGATACATTATTGCTTTTAGACATAAAATAGGATCATGTTTACTTTCTGTTCTTGAAAAACGTAAGTTATTCTTTTATACAACGTACTCCTCTTTCACAGGCCGTATAAACTATTAATCACATTACCGTGATTGCCAAATGTAAGGCTTGCATAACATTCATTTTAAAGTATAAAGTCATGAAGTTATCTTTTGCATGTACTGGTACATTAGAACAGATATATAGAATTAGAATGTGTTCTGATCTCTTAGCAAAGAGGAATCATATTCATAGGTTTTAAAACCGATTGAAGTAAGGCACGAAGCTATTTTACAATATTATTTTAGATCCAGGACTTTGTCAGGCAACAATGTTAAAACCAGGAAGAATATAAAATTTTTATACAGATGCAAAATGCGCAGAGCCCTTTGATAAAAATTTTGTTATTATGGTAAAACAGTAATAATACTGTCTGTAAAAACATATACATGTATGAACCTGAAACAATAGATATATTCTGATTCGTTCAACTTCAAGCCTTTACTCCACTGAATGTTTTACACATGTTGGCATAATACGAACAAGACTTTAATTAATTAAACTGCAAATAAATTTGCCAATGGAAAACGATGTTGAGATAATTTGACCCAGTTACTGGAATTAGATCTAGCGTTTTTGTTAAAAAAGTAAGTGGCATCATGACATTGTTAACTTAATTTCTATGTTTTTGATCTATTGGATCATGATTTAGTAGTCTAATTTTTAATAAAAAGTAAAATTTAAAATTCAAACCTTAAGGTATATCTATCCCACACAAATGGGGATGCAATCCTGTGATAGAACTAGATGAATAACAGTACATCTTGGTAAAATATATCAATACCTTCATCAGATTTATTGAATGACGGGTCACCCTGTCTTGTATGAAAGTAAACATTCAGCACAACCTGTTACTATGATGTCTAACGTCTGGAGGATAACATTAAAACTAGGCTAGGTTCGGGCCCCTTATCACAAAAGCAAGGCCTTTGTTGAAGTGAAAGTAAAATGTTCATGAATATATTATATAGATAACAGTTAGACACTGGAGAATAAAACATTGTCACCATAATAAATTGTGTATATTCTAACTCATTAGTTTCTGAAATAATAAAGATTTAGGGTATGTTAGAAATGAAAGACAATAAAAACAAGAAAACTGAAGTATTTTGGACATGTGAGGCGGCACCAGACAATACAGAAGGTAATACTGGAGGGAATGGTGGATGGCAAACGAGCAAGAGGCAGGCCAGCAAGAGCATGGATAGATGACATTAAAGAATGGACCTGTCTTACAGCAAAAGAATGCAGCGAAAACGCAAGAGACAGGAGTGCATGGAGGACCATTTCAAGTCAACCTCACCCGAGATGACACCGGAAGAAGAAGAAGAAATGAAAAAGGGCTTACGCCACTGACTTCACGATAATTATGCCTCTAATTTGCACTCAAAGCTGATCATAATTCTCATCATCATGATGCGATACCTGATGTATCACAAAAAAAACCTCAACTAAAAGTAAAACGAAAACTTTCAAATAATTATTTCCATTCTGGGTTTCTAAATCTAATAAACATAAATTGTTTCCTTCTCCCAGATATTTAATCCTTACTCCTAGTCCAGTCGCCTTCTATTGTGCTTAATTCTTCTTTTCACTGTCGACACCAATGACTGAGTAAATTACTAGTCTTTTTTTTCAAAGGCAAATGACCTACTTCTGTGCATTATAGATCTAGCACGTAATATCAGTGAGATTTATTTAAAAGCGAAGCAAGGCAGGGTAGCTCTTTGGAAAATGTCACCAGTCTTTTCACTGAGCCGTGTTATAAAGTAGATCCAAATTGTTGTATTTTTAGTACACCTCAATACTTAATCGTTTCCTTTTTTCTTTGCCGATTCATTGCAAGATTTGCAAAGACAATGGGTTGGGGTTGGGTTGGGTTGGGTTGGTTTAACGTCCAACAGCAGCTTTATATAGACTATATTGTGGACGGGCCCCAAGACGGACGTCTGACAATTTTATGTGCTGCCACACACGAGACAGGGCGGGGATACCATGACTCCTGTCTCAGCCGGTCACATTATACTGACACCGACTCAACCAGTAGGGAACGCAACAGCCAGGATTCGAACTCGGTACCTTTTGCGTCGGAAGCCGATGTTCTACCCCTAGACCACAGCGCCCCCCAGAGACAATGGGTAGAATGCACAAACACGGCTTAGCTTACGTCTCCAGCAAGCGTTCTTATTAATCTTATTCTTAATATATTGTTACGACGAGTCGTAAGCTACGTCTTGTTTGTGCATTCTACCCAATATTTTTCTCCTGTAAATCGTCCTTTCTTTTTGAATCTCTTGATTTCCCCACGAACTCAACATGTATGTAAATACTAAAATTACTACTTATATATTTTTTAACGGAATAATGTTTTCATTGTTTGCAAGAATACCTTAATAATGACACTGACTAAGCCAAATTTCTAAAAACACCGTCTTTCACGTTTGCATTGGAAATACTTGGTAAGATCTGGATGCTCTATTCCTTTTTACTGTAGTGTAATACAGGACATTTAAAAAGTATGTGACTTATGACTTATGAGTTAGCGTTTATGAGAAGAGAAAGAGAGAGAGAGAGAGAGAGAGAGAGAGAGAGAGAGAGAGAGAGAGAGAGAGAGAGAAAGAGGGAGAGAGAAAGAGCGAAAAGAAGGAGTTGAAATGAGTTAACGTTCAACGTCAGCACAATATAGATTATAAGTTTAATATAACTATTATGTGCATGGGACCTGAGACTAACGTCTAACAATTTTATGTACTGCCACACACAAGACAGGGAGGGGATACCACGAGTTCTGTCTCAGCCGGTCACATGTATACTGACACCGACCCAACCAGGTACACTACAGGGGACAAAATTGGACAAAACAAATCTGCCGATCGTGGGAATCGAACCGTGGACCTCCCAATCTGGAGACCAACACTCTACCACATCATGATCATCATTATCATCATTATCATCATCATTATGATCATCATCATCATCATCATCATCATCATCATCATCATCATCATCATCATCATCATCATCATCATCATCATCATCATCATCATCATCATCATCATCATCATCATCATCATCATCATCATCATCATCATCATCACTATCATCAACATAATCATCAGGACCATCCCTACTTGTGTTTTTTTTTTTATAAAAGAGAAAAAAATGTATTCAACTAACTGTTTTACCATTTCTACAGATTTTTTATTTCGGTAGAATACAGATGTTCCATTTTATTTGTAAGCTGTAATGTGTGAAGAATTAGGACATTCAAGTTAGACAGTTCATATGGGACGATTATATTTTATTCTTACATTCAACAGTGCAAACGTAAACATAATTATGACTTGCACCGCAAAGAGTTGCCGATGGACAAGTAATAAGATTTTTGCTTAAGTACCGATACATGTTTCTTAACTTCGAGTACATGTGATCAATGTAATATATTTAGGTCAAATAGAGATGTTGCATCAACATTAATTGTCAGCTAAAACAAGTGCTGACAGCACTTTTTAAAATGATATTTTATGATTTGACCTGGTGGTAAACTTTATGTTATAAGTTTAAAGGCAACCAAAGACCTTTTTTTACATTACTTTAAATAAAATTTCAACTGTGCTATGAAACTAAAGGATGCTATAGAAATTCGTTTTGGGACTTCGTCCAAGGCATTGACAATAGCTTCGATTCAAAATAGTTTTAGTTACTCTGATGGCAATGTGAGCGAAATGCTTTCTGAATTTGTTGTTGTTATTATTTCTAGTATTATTACTATTACTACTATTACTATTACTATTATTACAATTAGGCACTATATTAGTTTCTTGTACTATCAAACGGTCTAGTATGCATGGTCTTTCACGAAGAGGGACTTGTTTCCAGCAGCTCCTCCCTGATCACCTTTGTATTTGCCGAGTGATGCCTCACCATTGGCCTGTGTGAGAGAAACGATAATGGTGATTAGTAGCCTTTGGGGGCGTTCAAATAAATATTATCACACCTAAGGACGCTAGCGGATGTCCGTGCGCAAGTAGAAATAAAACATACAATATGGAAAAAAAAGGAAATACACCCAACTTGATGACTGAGAGACATGAGAAAAATAACTTAACTAAGGGTAATAAATGTACACATACAACGTTTTGTCTTTATTGGTTTCATCAGTCACCACCACTACCACCACCACCACCAAGAACAACAAGAACAACAACAACAACAACACTCTTTTTTTAAGGTAAACTTACCTTGGCTCTCTTCAAGAGCTCGTTCTGAGCGTCCTGTATGTTCTCATCCTTTCCTTGCCAAGCCGCAAGCACGCTGGCTTGGAGTGCTCGCCCGAAGGAGAAAGTCAGCGCCCAGGGTCTCCGCAGAGGAACCTGAGAAACGGGAACAATAAGCTAAACACATCAAGGAACCACCCCTTTGATTAAACTTGAGAAGAAGAAGAAGAAGAAGAAGAAGAAGAAGAAGAAGAAGAAGAAGAAGAAGAAGAAGAAGAAGAAGAAGAAGAAGAAGAAGAAGAAGAAGAAGAAGAAGAAGAAGAAGAAGAAGAAGAAGAAGAAGAAGAAGAAGAAGAAGAAAAGCACAAGAAGAAGAAGAAAATGAAATAAAAACAACAACCACAACAACAACAACTACAACAACAACAATAACAGCAAAAATCTTTTTCCTTCTTCATTATTAGTTTAAGCCTTTTGATTCCTTGTGGAACATAAGGCCGCAACAACTACCCTCCGCCTGACTCGGTTTTGGTTGGTCCTCTTCAGCTCGGCCCATGTGGTACCGGCAGCTTTTATTAATTTCTGCGTTGGTGCTTTTCCGCCTAGTCCACTCCAGGGCTTACCTTGTGATGTTCAATACAAGCTTTCGGAGTGTGTGGCCTATCCAACCCCATTTACGCTTTTTGATCTCTGTTTCGATGGGGCTTTGCTTCTTTCTGGCTTCGATATTTGATGTGGACCAATTTTAGCAAAGCATAAGTATCAATTATTATGTTTCTGCTTTCCTAAACGAAATACCAGGAAGCCAGAAGATTCGCCTTACACACACACACAGAGCCACTCTCTCTCTTTCTCTCTCTCTCTCTCTCTCTCTCTCTCTCGCTCGCTCTCTTTCTCCCTCTATCTCAACCATTCTCGGTTTAACGTCCCCAATGGATCGATACGGCCATGGCCTTACGTTGTTGATAGCGTTGAGGTGCACGGTGGCGTCTTCCTCCGACTGGCCTCCAGACAGGAACACAACTCCAGCCACTGCGGGAGGGACCGTCCTGCTCAAAGCCTGAACTGTGGCTACAGCGCACTGCTCTGGTCTAGGATCAAATAGCATTTTTTTGTCTTAATTTTATAACTTATAATACTAGTACATTGTATAGTGACTTAAGATTTGTTGTCAAGCACTTTGCAATAGATGCAAAAAAGTAATAACATTAACAAGTTGGTTCAATCAGTTAATCACTTCAGCATATCACAACGTTAGAAAAAAGTGTAAAGAATAGCAAACTCGTAAAATCAGTACACCGCGTTTCAAGACACCTCCCTCCTCACCCCCCTCATCATCTTCATCACCATTATCATCATCATTCATCATGATCCTCCTCCTCATCATCATCATCATCATCATCATCATCATCATCATCATCATCATCATCATCATCATCATCATCATCATCATCATCATCATCATCATCATCATCATCATCATCATCATCATCATCATCATCATCATCATCATCATCATCATCATCATCATCATATCGCCTTTAGTTAAAACAAGAAGAAGATAAGAGATAAGATATTACTTTATCGCCTTTAGTTAAAACAAGAAGAAGATAAGAGATAAGATATTACTTTATCGCCTTTAGTTAAAACAAGAAGAAGATAAGAGATAAGATATTACTTTATCGCCTTTAGTTAAAACAAGAAGAAGATAAGAGATAAGATATTACTTTATCGCCTTTAGTTAAAACAAGAAGAAGATAAGAGATAAGATATTACTTTATCGCCTTTAGTTAAAACAAGAAGAAGATAAGAGATAAGATATTACTTTATCGCCTTTAGTTAAAACAAGAAGAAGATAAGAGATAAGATATTACTTTATCGCCTTTAGTTAAAACAAGAAGAAGATAGGATATAAGATATTACTTTATTAGTCCATGTGGGGAATCTGGCTTGGTTACAGAATAACACAGGTAGAGCTACAGTGTGTTTACAAATTACAATTACAAAAGTGTATCTCTCTCTCTCTCTCTCTCTCTCTCTCTCTGTTTCTCTTTCTTTCTATCTCTCTCTCTTTCTCTCTCTCTCCCTCTGTGCCTCTCTCTCTTTCTCTCTTTCCGTGTCAAACATTAACTATGTTAATTTATTCACAGGTTGAACAGTGCAAAACAAGAACAAAACGTTCAAAAGAACAAGAAACACAACAAAAGACAAAACAAAATTTTTTTTTATAAAAAATGACATCATCATCATGATAATTATGATCATCTTCAAATTTAGCAAGAGACGATTAAATTTGCTTCCAACATACGTAGCTGGAGTGCTGGACTGCATTCCTGGTGTGACCATGTTTGGTTTCAGGAGCGTCCCCTCCAGGAAAATGTGATGGTCCGCTAATGCTTTGTACTGGAACGCTAAAACTTCCTCAGTTACCTGTTGAAGCACACCAGAAGAGCACACACGATTATTAGTGTTTAAAATTGTCGAATGTTTCCTTGCTCAAAGCAGTCAACGCAATGTTGTAGATTTAGAAGACCCCCCCCCCCAAAAAAAAAAAAAAAAAAAAAAAAAAA
>RQTK01000050.1:702376-746853 GCA_003991915.1 Elysia chlorotica | reverse complement strand
AGAGAAAGAAGAGAGAGAGAGAGAGAGAGAGAGAGAGAGAGAGAGAGAGAGATGTGTCTGCGTGGGTGTGTGTGTGCTAATTTTGACAATTATTATTAGTATTATCAGTACCCTCCGAGAGGTCTCCAGGTCGTGTTCACCATCAGGCAGAACCTCAGGCTCCACGATGGGGACCAGGCCGGCCTGTTGGCAGATGCTGGCGTAGCGGGCCAACACATTGGCGTTCTCTATCATCGCCTTTAGTTAAAACAAGAAGAAGATACGATATAAGATATTACTTTATTAGTCCATTGTGGGGAATCTGGCTCAGTTACAGAATAACACAGATAGAGCTACAGTGTGTTTACAGATTACAATTAGAAAAGTGTATCTCTCTCTCTCTCTCTCTCTCTCTCTCTTTCTCTCTCTCTCTTCTCTTTTTCCCTCTTTATATATATATATAAATGTAAAAGTTTGCAATCTGCAAAAATCACTCTCGCTGTTCTCTAATTGATGTGGGGACAAATTAATAAATTCTTATATCTCTCAGTAACAAGAACAAGATATTAGGACAATTTTCATTCGACAATTTAAATACCAAAACGTTGACTTTAATTTTAGAGATTAGTTGCTTTTGAACCTCCATAAATTAAAACTTTTTTAACTAAAGGAAAGTAACAGCTTTGTAAAAAACGGTTATTGAAGTCACTTTGATAATTTGCTATTTTCGAAACTAAGACCGAAAATAGTACCCTATGGCTCTGTGTCTAATGTGTAACTGAGCAAGCGCTAGACATTAGCGCAAGACAGCTTAGCATCACAGTGTGCTACCGTCTGTAGCTTCTGTAACTGACATGTCTGAAGTGCTATTTTTTAGGTACAATCAAGAACTGCTCCATGGCAAAACACCCATGTACTATATTACTAATTTCAGACTTCGCCAGCCGAGGTGAGTCGCTTATTGTGGAGACGGTCACGAGTTTCGCTTTATGGTGAAGACTGGCCTATGCTAAAAATGTAGCTAGATTTAGATCTAGGGTAAAAAGGCGAGAAGAGCCGAACCGACAGCAAGGATGGAGAGAGTGGGGGGAAGGAAAAGAGAGAGATATATCTAAATTAGACCAGTGTTTCTGCCACCACACGTCCACTCACTGAATTCTTCTATAGATAAAAGACCGTTTTTTGTTATTGGTTACATCCTTCGTATCATGTGGGCTGTAGTGAAATGTTTAAGAACCCTTCTAGCCAGCCGTAGTTAACGTTTATATAAAAGTATTTTACTCTCTCTCTCTCTCTCTCTCTCTCTCTCTCTCTCTCTCTCTCTCTCTTTATATGTATATCACAACCTGGTAAGACGGTGTAAACTTGGATATCTTCAGCACACATCTCCACTTTGCAAAGTGAATGCCCATGGCTTTGTACTCTTCACATCTCTCCTTGAGCCCGTCCAGCCCTGTTGTAGTGCATTCATTCAAGGATCCTGCCAGAGGCACCACGCCTTTGTCCACCTGTAGTGCATTCATTCAAGGATCCTGCCAGAGGCACCACGCCTTTGTCCACCTGAGTTCATTGTCAGAAAGAGATGCATTTCTATATTTGGATACGCTGCTTGCACATGTTGCATACGTTTTATCTTTTTTTTTCGTTGTATTATGGAAGAATTGTTTAGTTCTTACAAATAAGACGGATCGCAAGGCGTAAACCAACCCAAGGTAAGCCAGTAACACAAATAATATTAGACAAGTCGTAATGTGCATATTCAGTGACAAGTTTTTCTTTTTTTTATTAACTTAAAATATCTCTCTATCATCTACTAAACTAATTATCCACCCATCTATCCATCTGCCTGCCTGCCTACCTACCTACCTACCTACCTACCTACCTACCTACCTACCTACCTACCTACCTACCTACCTACCTATCCTACCTACTTACCTACCTACCTATCTATCTATCTATCTATCTATATATCTATCTATCTATCTATCTATCTATCTATCTATCTATCTATCTATCTATCTATCTATCTATCTATCTATCTATCTATCTATCTATCTATCTATCTATCTATCTATCTATACAAACAACTTAAAAATCCAAGTTCATTATTTTGTGTAATGAATATCAACAAAAGGAGACACCTTTCTTATTTTTTGAGTACACAAACTATAAAAAAAACAAGTCTTTCATCCACTTAATTGTATTGTAATTTGTAAACTATCATGTCGGTCTTTGTATCCAACAGTCAAAATAGACGTGCGGCAAAAGCAGTACAGACTGTCATGCGAGGTTCAGGCTGCTAAGCTGTTCTCAACAAGGCCGATGAGACTAGTTTTTTTTAGAGTTTTGAGTTGGTTTAACGCCCAACATCAGCAATTATATAGGCTATATTGTGGGCGGGCCACAAGACTGACGTCTAACAATTTTATGTGCTGCCACACAAGAGACAGGACGGGAATACCATGACGCCTGTCTCAGCCGCTCACATTAAACTGACACCGACCCAACCAGTAGGGGGGCGAAATCGCCAGGGCTCGAACCACGGACTTTTTGCGTTGGAAGCCGATGTTCTACCTCAGGGCCACCGCGCCCCCGGGCGACGAGACACATAATTTCCATGTGCAAACCATTTTCTCATTAGACAGATGGATACCCACTTCGTATCCAACCGTTTGTATTCACCTTGATGCCTGGAATGATTCCTTTCTTTTCCAGAACACTGATGAAAGTGTTCCCACTGCTGTCTGACTGCTTAGTGGTTTCATCGAAGAGGATCACCCCTGATACGTGTTCATTGAGGTCTGGCTCTGCACTGAATAAGAGCTCTCGGTATTTGCGCCTGTTTTCCTCTGGTAGAAAATGAAATGAACACAATCATAATTAAATTATGTACCGATACGTTCACAGTGAGAAGATGATTTTTTTTTTTGCAGAAAGCTCTGGGACATCAATGAGAATATTTAGATCGCCGTTCTTCTGGGTTTTTTTTACTCGTACATTTCTTTGGAGAAAAAGGCAATGATCAAGATCAAAGCCACATTCGCAAGCATTTTCTATGTAACACGCGTTCAAAAACGCACACCATTTAAACACCCGAAGGAACATGAAATTCTCTCATAGAAATAGCATATGTCAGACAGAAATGTAGAGAGCCCACATCAAAGATCGAGATAGCTGCAGATGAAGAACTGGGATGCGTAACGGTCGTGAGTCAGTAAGTCAAAATTTGAAAGGTTTGAGTCCTAGATCTAGATCTAGATCTAGATATCCAGATCTATCATTGTGTAAGAAATTCAAAAGTAAGATTATATCTAGATCTACATAGCTAGATCTATATTTCTAAGTTTGTAATATAATTTCCAAAAGGATTTAATCTGATCAAATTGATCTTTCGTACAAACCTGAATTTTCAACATTGATGTCTTGAAGTCGTTTGCCGCATGTGCTCACGGACTCGTCCGCAGCCAAAATGCCTTTTCCAGGAGCTGTGAGTCTCTTAGCTATATCTGCTAGCTCCGCTTCCTTTACAGGATCGAGGTACTGGGCAAACCTGGTGGACATAATTGCTGTTCAAAACCTTAACTTAGTTTAACCTTGCTGCTGTCGTAAATCTAAATTAGACCTAGATCTAGATCTAGAAGTGCTTTCCTAGAGGGTAAAAGTGGATAACGTTGTCCTTCAATAAATTTTTTGTATGTTATTGTGATGTGTTCAACAACTCAAGGCGTATTTTTGTAACCAAGGTTATTTATTTATATTTTCGTTTGGAATTTTGAGAGGAAATTATTATCTCAATATTTATAAAGTTAACCTGTGAATCATACGTTATTTAAAGATTGCAATGGTCACTTTCTACGAAGTACAACCATTATTGAACGCAATCCCCAAATGAGCCAATGACAAGCAAGTAAATGACGAGCCAGCAACCCTTTCTTTGAGGTTTCGTTAGCATTATTTTATGATGGTGCCAACCAATGCGTTTATGCTAAAACAAAGAAAATTCCGATTTTCTTAACCGAATAGTTTGTCTAAAATACCACGCAGAAACAATGCAGATTAACGTTGCTTATGAGCGTATTAGCTAAAAACAAAAACAAAAAAAAAACAAAAATGAGAACACTTCTCTCCCCCCCCCTCCAAAAAAAAAAGAAAGAATAAAAGAAAAAACAACAAACCAGAAAAAAAAACAACTACGAAAATGTGCATTCATAAGACCTACGTTGTTTTAATATTTTATCCTCTTAAAATATTCGTTTCTATATAACTTCACAACGTGACACCATTCAGTATTGTTAAAAAAATCAACTTTATGAAACCTAGCCAACTTCAATCAAAATCAACGTGTGCAATTTTATGTGAATTGTATAAATTATTGTTATAGTTTTTTTTTAAGAGAAAGAAAGAGATGAAGATAGAAAGAGGGAAAAAGAGACAGACAAACAAACATACGAACAGAGTGAGTTTTATAAACAAGCAAAGAGGGAATATGGGCTGACCAATAAACAACTCTCTATGAACAAGAAGCACAACAAAGATTTCGAATTACAAAAAACTACAGAGTGTACGTTGGGACAAGAGTTCAAGAATCCCACAGAAAACAAAAACAAAACAAAAAGCAAAAACAAATTAAAAATGATACGCAGACCGACGTAGTTGAAAATTAATGAACATAATAATTATAAAAGTAAGGAAAATAAAAGACGCATTAATTGTGTCTTAGAAAGAAACAGTGATCATTTAAGCGATTTGGTTAGTGAAAAAGAACGAATTTTCAAATGGTTTTAGAGATGAAGGTGTTAAAAATGTTGCTTTCTCACAAGAGATGTTCATTCTTATTTATTCTTGCCCAACCCTGAAAGCCAAGGTTGGGTTGGGTTGGTTTAACGTCCAACAGCAGCACTATATAGGCTATATTGCGGACGGGCCCAAAGACGGACGTCTGACAATTTTATGTGCTGCCACACACGAGACAGGGCGGGGATACCATAACTCCTGTATCAGCCTGAAAGCAATTGTACAGGCTGAATCATCCAAGTAAACAATTTAATGTCAAAGGGAGCCGAGTATTATCATGTATCGTTTTGTAATGTTAGGACGGTCTAACAATGTTGTTTGGCGGGCTGCTCAAGTCGTGCCCTTGTAGTGCAACTATTTCTCATTTATAATAATATATTTTAGATTAGTCTATATATCAGTTTAAACTCCAATAGGTCAATGATTTGTTTACTTCAATCACTCAGGTGATATCGTTTAAATATAACTTGACGCATCCTTATGCGCCATTGTTGTATATAACCAGAGAGTGTGAAATAGTGAGAGGTTGCACAGAGAGAATTTTGGGGTATGTGAGTTAAGATACTTATGGCGATTAATTCCTTATTTAAACGTTAGTAAAAACTCATTCAACCGCCTTTTTTCTAGTAAAGGAATAGAGTAAGCACGCGTCATGGTAGCTCCCCGTATCAAAACCAATGTGAGCACTTTTTGTGAAACGTCTCACTTGATCTATAGTCTATGGTATAACTATAAATTTTAAGCGGAGTCATGCTAGCTCCCCGTATCAAAACCAAAGTGAGCACTTTTTGTGAAACGTCTCACTAAATCTATAGTCTATGGTATACCTATAAATTTAAGCGGATCGATCGAGACTCTAACAGATGTTGCCCTCACGCACAAAGCAGCGTGAGCTGACTATGGGGGTCGCCTCCAACCAAAGCAGTGTGAACTAGCTATGTGTGGTGTCTCAAACCGCTTCACATAATTAATCTAACATTCGGGCTGGGATTTAAAAAGTACTTTGTAAGATTTTAGAGCAGAGAGAGAGAGAGAGAGAGAGAGAGAGAGAGAGAGAGAGAGAGAGAGAGAGAGAGAGGCGCAGACAGACAGACATTCAGACAGAAAGAAAGAAAGAAAGAGAGAGAGAGAGAGAGAGAGAGAGAGAGAGAGAAAGTGAGAGAAGACTGAACAAGATGGCATTATGCTATATCACAAAAGAAAGGGCTCGCGACATTTACTTGTATGTATTAAGGCTGAGAGATTGAAGATGCAAAGATTTTAGAACAATCGAAAAGATAATTACAAGAATGGCACAAGATAGTGTGAGCGCGGACTAGACAAATAGTTTGAGAGATTGAAGATGCACATTAATCTATATTAACTAAAAAAAAAAGAGATGAAAGAAAAATATTATTAAAGTTTCAGATTTTTGGTGTCATAATTTACTTTGTCGTCGTAACTGTATTCTTTTCAAGCCATTTTCCATCACGAGTATGAACTTCAAAACTTACTCCAAGATTATATGTTACAAGGATATACTTTTACAGAAATTTTAACGTCTTTCGACTCGTCAACTCGCTTTCAACCTTCTCTTTTACCTCCCTTTTCCCTGGTATGTACTTAAAGGGGAGGCAAAAGTTAATCGGAGATCTAAATCTAAATATAGGGCGACTCTCTGTCAAAGCATTTATCCCAAAATAGATGGATGATAAAGAAAAAAAGGGAAACCATCAAATCCTTTCGTTCAATATGGGCACACCTAAATTCGATAAGGTATTGTAAAACTGTCAACTGAATGATAAAGATCTATACTCAAAATCTTCCCTCGCAGTGTGTCTACCACCCGGACATATCAACATTAACAGTACACAATGGGGAGGCCTGGTTGTAAGAAGGTAGTACGATATTGATTGAATACAAAACAGCCTTATTATATACGCCGTTGGTTAAGTCTTTCCTTCACAGTAAGGAGGGTTGAGAGAGCGATACATCTAGATGTATGCAGAACAAGATGGGTGAGAAATTCATGGCGATATCGTATCAATCACCAAAGAAAATGTATTATGTTAGAAGACATTAGAGTAAGAGTGTTTGCTGAAAACTTTAGATCGCGATGGTTTTTCCATGAGTGTTGAATCAGTTTCTCTAGATGGATCATCCTTGTTCATTATAGTAATCAGAAATCTCTAATATTAAAATGTGAGCTAGGGAAACAGATTTAATAGCTTTGCTTTGGCAAGTATTGCAGGAATCTCTATACCCTTGGCTGTAGAAGCGCTAATATATCATGTTGATCTATAGAAGTGTATATTTTACATAAAGTAAACATGATATAAGTATATCGGATATGAAACGAACTGTTAGGTGGACGATTCGCTACAGTTTGCTACTAATAGTGATAATACTTGTACTTGCACCTGTGGGCGCCTTTCGCATCTCACCCCCTCTGGTGGACAAGTATGCCACTCTGGGGTCCAAACTATGGTGGACATGTAGTGCCATCGACACTGCCCCATCATCTCAAGTATCCATTCAGTGGAAATTTGGCAGTGCCGTCTTGAGCAGTGATTCCAGGCGAACAATTTTCAGCAATGGAACTATGTACATCCCAGTGGTATGTAGCTTATTTAAAGGGAAGGGTTAACATTTAACGGAAATTTAAATCTAAATATAAAAATAAAGTAAGTTCTTTATAATTATGGAGGTGTTCATCTCAAATCGTCTTCCAGTAACTAATATCTTTTGCCTTTTCCGTATCCACTGTATTCTAAACTCCTGTGCCATTGGATCTCTCCATCTCAGGCTCAGTCTTCATCTTCCTCTTTGGAATATTTTGAGTCGCTTAACGGTGACTCCTGATGTGCAACGATTTTCTGGCATTCTTGCTAAATGATCAGTCCATTTATGCTTCGATTTTTTGATATTGTGTCTGATTTCCTTAATCTATGTTATCTACTTCATATGTTCGCTAAAGAATCTAATTTCTCTTTAAACCACTTGGGGAAAAAAGACTAATTCGTTTTCCGCGCTAGTTATTTAGATTAGACCTTAATATAGTTTAAAGTATTCTAGAAAAATATTTTAAAATATTCGAACGGAATGAATATACAAAAAACGTATCAAGGAAAGAGCGGGGATAAGGAGGGAGGAAAAGATAATCGCAGGGCTATTGATAAAATGAGCCTGGGATGCTGCGTTAGTGTATCCTAACACGGCCTTAAAACACATGGGGCCGTAAGTACACTGTTTTAGTAAGCCCATGTCTCCTTGTAAGATATCAAAACAAGAAGGCTTATGAAGAGTCGCATGCTACTCCGACATATATCTTTATGCGACTGTCACATTTGTCTCACCTCAAAGGGGGCGCTTGTAAAGGACGGCCGATCCATTTGCGCACAGTTTAGATTCCCAAATTGTTTTCAGTTGCTCAAATTGTGACCATTTAAACAGGTACATAATGATTATGTCCAAGAGTGTTAGAATCTACAGGCTCTGATTATACGTATTCAATGCTGCTCGATCCCTCTTTAGCGG
Source organism: Elysia chlorotica (assembly GCA_003991915.1). Lineage (NCBI taxonomy): Eukaryota > Metazoa > Mollusca > Gastropoda > Plakobranchidae > Elysia > Elysia chlorotica. The sequence continues at coordinate 738,564 of RQTK01000050.1, read as the reverse complement.
GTTGCTTATTAATTTGCTTGAGTTAAGTTGAGTTGGTTTAACCTCCGACGCCAGCACTATAAAGGATATAATGTGGACAGGCCCCAAGACTCACGCCTGGCAATTTTACGTGCTGTCTCAGCCAGTCATGTTTTACTGACTCCGACCCAACCAGTTGAATGATACGAAATCGAACGAATAAATCTGCCGATCGTGGGCTTCGAACCGCCGATCTTCCGATCTGGAGACCAAAACACTGTACCACTTGAACCAGGTGGTCCCCCTGCTGGTGTGCAAAAATTTTTTTTTAATGAATTGCATCTATGCGGTTCCAACACAATCTTTATGGTAGCGAGCAAAATCTGCTAGGCTATTAAGATGATGCGTTTTGCTCTTGTCAATATTTCTAGCAATAGAATTCAATATTTTATTTGGTCGAAAATGATTGTCATAATGATTGACATCATAATGTATTAATGTAAAGTCGAAATAGTAAAAAATAAAGTTTAAAGAATTTTTCTATTGACTTTTTTTCTAATAAGTTTTAAAAGTTTCAATAATACTATGATACAAAAGCACCGGTGCCTGTTATACTTTGATTTCATGTAATTATTCAGGGGTCCAAAACTTGCTGCATCCTGGGTAAGTCAAGAGCTCTATCTTTACAGACGCGTCATGTAGAACCACGTGCAATATATAAAATATTCGGCCAAAAAAACAAAAAAACAAAAACAAAAAACAACAAAAAACACCCCAAAACAACAACAACAACAAACAAAAACGAAACGAAAAAAGAATCCAGCACCCCATAAATTAGTTGTTTTCCAAACAAAATTAACGTTTCAGAGTATCGTACTTGCCCTTTCTTTTGAAATATCCATGTCACGAAAACACATGAACCATCTATGATTGTAAAAAAATCTTTTTTTTTTTTTAATCTCTTTTTACGTACAGGTTCAAAGGGATCATCTCGGTGAATACACTTGTGTGGCCACGGACTCTCAAACCGTCGCAGAATCAAAGGCGTGGCTACGATTGGCATACATCTCGGAATCTGCTGTGTTACAACCTGTCGTCCAATCCGTACCCTTGGGTGGTCCAGCATTTCTACAGTGCAGGGTGGATGCACAGCCCAATGCCTCTTTCAGATGGATGCTTGATGGAGTCGAACTCACGCCTTCTGAGGGTAGTTCGATAAAACAAGTATCGGCCGGGATCTCAACACTGGAGGTAACTCATCGCTGAAAATTTTTTCGTTATGTTATACAATGTTATTGATAGACTTGCACAGCTGACCTGGTGTTAGAGAGTACTCAGTGAGAAAAAATAGATACGAGCCAAAGTTCTATGGTCTTAAATAGTAATAGTTATAAAGGTAGTAATGGTAGTAGTAGTATGAGTAGTGGTAGTGGTAGTAGTAGTAGAATTAGTTTGTTTTATCCTAATTGTGTCCCCTGGTGGCTAATAAGAATCTGGTACACTTACAACACTATCCAGATTTGGAGGAATTTATTTATTAGCTATTTTCAAAAACAAGGGTAATGCAGGGCACATGACAAAAACCCCGCTGTTTCATTTTAAAAGATATTGGCATAGTTAAAGAAGAAACAGAGTTATTACTAATATGGATTGTTGTATTGGAAGAGGAGAAAGTATATCAGATGCTCAGGATTTAGACAGATGCGTGTTCAGTTACATTAACTTTTTTTTCTTTCTATCGATCTACGAGGTACGGGTAAAGAAGTGTCAATCGCAGGATCCTAAGCAACACATTTGAGCTACTGCAATGCATTTTTTGTGTGCGTGTATGGACACCATTAGAATTTCGGATAGATTGTTGTCGAAAAAATATATTTTCGTTATGTCTCCAAAATGTTGAAATGAAGAAACTTTTCTAAAGAAAAACAAATGAAACGAGGAAGATAAAGTGTTTAATGATTATTTTAAAAGGATTAGACAGGCAATTAAAGAAGACAGAAAAACAAAACGACATATAGAGCTGGCAAAAAAAAAAAAAGAGAGAGAGAGAGAGAGAGAGAGAGAGAGAGAAATAGCAATAAGGAAAGAGAGAGAGAGAGAGAGAGAGAGAGAGAGAGAGACAGACAGACAGACAGACAGACAGACAGACAGACAGACAGAGATGAGAGAGAGACAGAGAAATACAGACAAATACAGAGACAAAGAGACAAAGACAAGGAAGCAAATAGACAGGGGTAAGACAGGGTTTTATGGTTATATTTAAAAGATAAGACAATCAACAGTGTAAAACAGACAACAAATAAATGAGAAAAGGGGGATGGATAGATAGATAGATAGATAGATAGATAGATAGATAGATAGATAGATAGATAGATAGATAGATAGATAGATAGATAGATAGATAGATAGATAGATAGATAGATGGATAGATTAACTGATTTACTATCAGTGAGTCCGATAGAGGTAGCGAAGATAAAAATAGATAAGATAGATAGAGGGAGAGAGAGAGAGAGAGAGAGAGAGAGAGAGAGAGAGAGAGAGAGAGAGAGAGAGAGAGAGAGAGAGAGAGAGAGAGAGAGAGAGAGAGAGAGAGTATAATATTATAATGCTACTCAAGAAAATCACCCCTTATTTATCAGAAAAGGTGATTTTCTTGTTTGGGTATCAGTGAACTGAATTTAAATGTTTTCAACATTAGATTTACGTATGTCAGATAACACAAACAAATAGACTAACAATCTTTTTGTTGAGTTTAATTATTTAAGAATAAATAAATCCTTAAAAATTAACTTGTTAAATTGTCAATTATTATATTTAATTTTTCTTTAGATATATGTAAAGGAGTTTACTCTTTTGGAAAATGGTAAAATCAAATGTAATATTTATACGATTACCTGAGAAGACGAATGATTAAAATGCTATGAAATCGAACATCTTAAAAGGAATAGTTGAGATTAAAAAAATTAACCTCATTATAATTACATGAGGTTTTTCCAAACAAAAAATAAATTTCGGCTAATTTGCGATTCCAGATTGTTGGCGCGAGATATGAGAATGGCGGTAGTTACGCATGCTCAGTGAGTCACATGACATTAGCCTCACCTCTGCGATCCAATTCTGCAACACTGGAAGTATATGGACCGCCTCAACTGGTACCGATTGATGATCAAGACATCACGTTGCCTATTGGGTATAAAATGATGAATAATTTTTGATAATAGACATTTTTGACCTTTTTTGTTTTAAATTATGACAGCAAAAATATTAATATTCATCATTAAAAGTAATGTTGTGAAAGGAATAATGTGATTAGATTATTTATTTTTGTACAGATTTTTTGATATGCTCCAATTCTGTTCAAGGCGTATGCTTGTCTTCCTGTTGGAGATTGGTGTTGTCTCATAATCATTGAAATAATTGATGGACAATTAGTTATTGTATGGTATATCAATGCTAACATATTATTATTATTATCTATTGTCTGTTCATTTTATACATAACATCTTTACTCTTGGCCGTGCATATAATCATACATTATAGTTAAATACTGAGAACTTAGTGTCACTAAATTCATTATATCCGTTAAATCAACATATCCAGGGGGAAAATAACAAAGATAAAGGAGGCCAAGGATAATGATTAATACAAGTCAAAATTAACCCAAAAGAATTAAAGTGCACTGTATTTATTATAATTGAACGCAATTCTATCTCTAAAAACATCGAAGAGGAGGGCACTTCAAAGTTTAATCGGATTAATGAAACAGAAAAAACAAATATTTTAGAAGTTTAAAACTACCCAGCATCAGATTTTGAAGCCTATATTCTTGATTAAATCAAAGCCAATGAATGCACACCGGGAAACTTATTAAGTGATAAATGATAGCATCAGTAACAACTTCAAAACACAAACACACACACACACACACAGAGGAAAATCAACTACAACAACAATCATTTTTGAAATCATACTTAATGTGTAAGCTCAAATGTTAACTGATTGAATGACGACACAAATAAAGGTAAAATAGCTAATACAATAAACACTACGGCAAAGTTAAAAGCGACATTACCATGGATTCATTTGTTGCACATTCCTGTTTTTTTTATTATCATAATTGACATCAAATGATAAGCCAGAGACCATATTTTAGTTGATGTGAAGTTTAGTATCCATGACACACTATTTTTTATACAACATAATTATAATTTTATTTATTAAAAAAGAGGACAGCTAGAAAAAAAGAATCATAAGGTTTTCACGGCCTGTTTTATTCAATTAAAAGGAAAAGAAGGATTAAACCATATTATCTCGTTCAGTTGTTTCAAGATGTCGATGAGACTCTCCCGACATAATTATGTATGAAATTAATAGACAGGTTTCGGATACATCGTGCAATACCAGGGAAGTGACTTTTCCAAGAGAGATTACTAAAAAGGTAACTTAATCGACGTTTAACTACTGGTGAAAAAAGAACAGCGTTGTTCTGGGGGTCCAAGCCCACAATCGGAAATAGAAATTATTTCATGGCCGGTGTTATGGTAGTGTTACCGCTTGATACAGTCAATTTGTCTCCATGGTTCGAGCACTGGCGATTTCGCCCCCTACTGGTTGGGCCAGTGTCAGTCTAATGCGACCGACTGAGACAGTAGTCATGGTAACCCCGTCCTGTCTTGTGTGTGGCGGCACATAAAATTGTCAGACGTCAATCTTGGGGTCTGTCCACAATACAGCCTATGTGGTGCTGATGTTGGATGTTAAACTAACTCAATTACAATTGCAGCACGTACATGTTGTCAGACGTGACCCGTCCACGATATAGCTTTTTACCTAACATTGGACTAAAACAAATGATTAATCGTGGCCGAACTTTCCCTGTTGGTCTGACGCATATTTTTTTGCGGTTGTGCTTTTGAGGGCCCAAAAGCGTCATCTCTTTTCAAGCGAATAAAGTGAGATAGGTTTCTTGTAGCTTATTTAAAAAATTGATTATTTTATTTTATTTTATTCAGTAGATATTCGATGTTCAGGACTTTGCTAGGTGGTTTACGAGAATGACTGAGTCTAGCTTTAAAATATTTTGTTGGGCAGTTAAAAAGACATGGGTACTGCCTCCTAGCTGATCGACTGTCTTTCTCTTCGTTTATTCATTGTCCATGCAATCGTTTTTTTTAAAAAGAAATAGTTTATGGTGGTGTTTATGTTTATCGGTTGTTTATAGTCGAAACTGAGATTTTTATCTCAAATAAAAAAGTAAAATATGTGTCTTGCCAACCACTTATGTATACACCATCAATAGAAAAACTAAAAATTATAAAATTTTACTGCATCGTAATATTAATATAATTACACTGCCAGGATCGCCTACCTATTTCGTAGCTATGGCCATCTTCTAAAGCGTCATATATTTTTACATATTTAGAATGTTGCATAAACTCGGGTTTAACAATAATTGTACATTGTTCAAGATTCACATTTACTTATATATCCTTAATCTCTAGGTTTTCGTACATGAGAATCTTTGAAATGGAACTAATAGAAATATCCTCATGTTGTTCAATTCCAGATACAATGCTGAGCTCCGATGTCCCGTGGTGAGTCAGCCCGCATCTCAAGTCTCATGGCTGTTCCAATCGCCGTCATCAGCTGCCGCGCTGCCTTTACTGTCTACCCAACTCGGAGTCAACATCGATCTCTCGACAGGAACACTTGTCCTGAGCAGTGTTGAAGAGTCCAGTTCTGGGGTGTACACATGCACTTGGAAAAATCAGCATGGGGAGGTTTCCAAGACAGTTCGACTGACAGTACAGGGACTTCCGAGCCCCCCACAAATCGATGTTACACCTTCAGATGTCACTGTTAACGAGAATGGCGCGTTTGTTTTGAATTGCTCAGGGTACGGATATCCAAGGCCGTCAATTGAATGGTTAAGGAACAATCAAAAAGAAGGAGATGGAGAAATAACAGTTGCCTTTTCAGGAAATAGCAGTGCAGACTCTGGTCACAAAACGAATGAGAAAGTTATATCATTTCCTCTATCCATTAAAAATGTTTCAAGGACTGACTCTGGACTTTATACTTGCAGAATAAAAAATCAGGAAGGTCAAGTGGAAGGAAGTGCAAATGTAGAGGTGATGTTTGCCCCTATTTTCATCGTTAGGCCACAATCTATGACGGTTCTTGAGGGACAGAGTTTGACTCTCTACTGCGCAGCTTCAGGGAATCCTAACCCTATAGTGTCTTGGATCACACCCCAAAACATGACCTACGCCTATCACGACGCTCAACCAAGCGAACAGAACATCGTGGTGCTCGAAAATGGAAATCTAAATATCAAACATGTGACACGAGAGAACACTGGAGTCTTTACGTGCATTGCCCAGAATGCCATGGGCAGAACTTCAGTTCCCGTAACTATTTCAATGCCTGGAGCTCCCCATTTCATCAAGCGACCCATGAGCTTAGGTGGCATACAGGGAGACCAAGTGACATTGGCGTGCGAGGTGTCCGCGCAGCCTCCAGCCTCTGTCGTGTGGTACTACAAGTATGTGGCCGACCTGTCAGTGCAGTCCACCAACATAGCGGCCATCCTAGCATCCATCACGACGCCAAGTGGTCAGCTGTCGGTCACAGATGTCACTCAGGTCAACGTACAGGCACCTCGATACTCTCTTGCACCGGACGGGAGCTCGTTAGTGATTACAAATCTCCAAGAAAGTGACGCTGGGTTTTATGTCTGCCATGCACAAAATATTCTCGGTTCAGCTTTTGCATTAGCTGTTATAAGGGTAATATCGTTCCCTCAGTTTCAAATTATCCCACAAAGCTCTAAGGTGAGCATCGGCGACTCAATACTGTTAGACTGTTACAGTGTAGGGATACCAGTTCCAACTCAAAGATGGTTGTTTCAAGACAGGAAATTACAATTAAAATCCGGCTTGCGTGGGTTAACCAACGGTTCATTGTTCATTGAGTCAATTACAGAGGAAGATTTGGGGAAGTACACATGCTTGGCCACCAACCAGGCTGGTCAGAGATCTGTGTCAGCAACTTTAAATCTTTCCGACACGCCGAAAATCACAAAGGCTCCCGTAAACACAACAGTCCAGTTGACAGAGAGCATAACTCTTCACTGCAAAGGTGCGAGTTCGCTTCCAATGCAAATTTTTTGGTACGAATCTAATCCTGCAGGAGACCTTCAACGACTTCTTGTTAGTGGTGAAGTGGGGGATATATCAACCGAACGTTCGAATACAGAATCCTTGTTGTACCAGGTTCAACTTAATTCCCAAGGGGACTTGACGATTCCATGTGTTGATAAATTTAATGTTGGGTGGTATTTATGTCAATTGCGGAACGACGAGGGAACTGCAACTTCCAATCCGGTCTATGTGGATGTGGTTTATATCCCTGGTGGTTTGGATCTCAGTGTCTCTCCAAACGTGCCTGTACAATCTCAAAGTGTAACTCTTTCATGCAAGGCGGAAGGATTTCCTTTGCCTTCGCTATCGTGGATAACGCCTTCAAAAACAGAATTGACCACGAGCAGTGAAACCCCAGATGGGGTCTCGATACAGCCACCAGAAACTGATCCCACTGGGGCTTTGGTTTCTTCGCTCCAAATCCAGAGCGTAGAGTCCAAAGCCCACGGTGGGGAGTGGATGTGTAAGGCTTGCAATCCAGAAGGGTGTAAAGTGAAGACAATAGAGTTAAACATTCAAGGCACACCTGCAATTAAAGAGGTCTTTTCAGAAGATGCAAACACTGAGGTGAGTTTCACTTGCTTGCCATCTGGAACTCCATCACCAGAAGTTGTGTATACCACTGGTTCCAATTCCTCTACAGTGTTGAGTTTGGCCGGGCATCGTGTTGAAAATAACGTTATGTATGTGCAAAAAGGAACCCTGAGATCAAGCTATTCATGCAGTGCAGTAAATACTTACGGTGTTAGCGAGACTGTCGTACTGTCCCCACCTCCGACTGTGAACATCAGGGAAGCGGCACCTGTAGGAGGTGGAGCTCGCCTGGTTTTCTCTGTGGATAGAGACATTGTGAGTTTAGCGCCGACAAAGCTTGTAGTGGAGTGGCGGAGGGTCGAGACTCCGCAACCTGATTGGTCAAACAGTACTCTTCCGCTGGATCCCATGGTAGATGTTTATATGGTGGCACTAAGAAACTTACTTCGTAATGATACAGATATAACGTGTAGCGATAAAAAACTGCAACCATTGACTCGGCGAGCTCGTTCAGTTGGTGACGTGCAAGGCACAATGAGTACTTCGAATATCGTGGTTGACTCTACAGGATCAAGTTTTTCATACAAGATTGAAATTCTTTTTACCGACCTTACAGCTAACACCGTGTACGAGTTTCGCGGTGTTTTAAGCAATGCTCTAGGTCCTGGGATTACCATCCTCAGCTGCAATTGTGAAAACTTCATCGTCCGCTCCTGGGAAGGTAACAAACATCAAAGTCGCAGTAGATAAACTTGACGCCACAGTTACATGGAGAAACCCAGAACCCCTTAACGGTCAGCCTAGCCAAGTGATTATAAGAGTGGAACTTTACAGAGTCTCGATAACTCCTGAAAACTTGCTTGAGGTCAGAACACTGAGTGCAACAAATGACCCCGAGTTATGTTTTCTGTTCCAGATTTAGGCAAATACTTTATTCAAATAATCGCTTCAAATGTTCAAAACGGCCAAGTCGGGGAGTCAGCGACTGCCACATTTCTCGTGGTGCAAAAAGTTCCTTCTTTCGTTCCAGAAATTACGAAAGTTCTTGTTATGACCTCTTCTTCTATCAAGGTACACTGGACTACAATTGAGGATCAAGGAAGCACAACTGCTAGCGACATCGTAGCCCCAGTTACAGGTTTTACCCTTTACATTAGGCAAATATCTGGCTCGGTTGAAGAGAGAGCTAAAGGTATTATAAACATAGACCTATCCAACAAGTCTCTCACTCAACACCATCAGAAACCTCTCAGAACATGAGCAATACTCTTTCAGAGTTGCCGCAATCAACTCTGCAGGCAGAGGTCCTTATTCGAACGCAGCAGTTGCGTGGACGCTGTACGAGGCTTTTAGTAGTAAAGCTTTGGACGAAGAGATCTCCGACATAGGCATCAGCTGGAGACTCCTCGCAATCATACTCATCGTGTGCTTCTCGCTGATGATTGTCGTAATCGGCACCGTCCTCTTCAGTGTGCAGGCCAAACTGAGCAAATGCAAGAGCGTTGACTTGACCCCGCCACAGTCCTCAAGGGGCAGGAGTATCGAGGAAGACTTGGAGAGCGTCCCAGAGGAAAAGTTGGATGACGATTATGTAGAGAGAGAAACAGCTATATCAGCTATATCTGAGTCTTACTATAGCCAGCCAGAGGGAATAGCAAAGGAAACAGAGACTCCTAATCCACAGGGCAGATATAGGAGGAATCAAAAAGTCCTCAAAAAAGGACACATAAAATCGACTGTTTCACAGAATGGATCTACTAGAAGAGATAGCCTGGACGGTTACCCCAACGATAGCTTTATTTTGTACTGAGTTTTTGTGTTTGTTTGTTGTTTTTTGCTTCATGTCCAACGTCAGCATTATATAGGCTATATTGTGGACGGATATCAAGGCTAACGTCTGACAATTGTACGTGCTGTCAGACAGAGACAGTGCTGGGAGACCTGGACTCCTGTCTCAGACGGTCACATTATAATTACCCAACCATTAGTGGACGATATTGGACAAATATTTTTTTCTTACAATCTTAAGTTTCGAACCTCGCAATTTTGTATTGAGAAGTGTTGTGTCTAACAGGCGATTTGCTTCGATATTGACTTTTATAAATGGATGTTAGCTTTTGAATGTTTGCCTTATTCTTGCCAGTGGTCATTTTTGCAAGTTTATAGCTGTACACATACAGTTATTTCTTTCTAATATCTGCAATATGTTTCAACAGATTTTTGCGATTGAAACGAAGAATACCAGATGGTAGAGGCACTAAATACACCGACTGTAAAATATACTTTTAGGCATCCAAGGAGAAAAAACATCTTCAAGAGTATTGAGTTGACCAAACCACAATACATTAGTATCATTATTTTCACAATACATTATGAATCATATCACAGAAGTTAATATTCATCAGGTTACAATACATCTGTGCACTACCATAATTTATTTGTGTCATATCACAATACATCTGAATCATACATTGCATTCCAATAATATAACAATACCTTTGAATCATATTATACATTTTACCATGTCACATGCACGCACAATACATTTGGATTTCATAACATTGCATTAGAATCACACCACAATGATGAATCATTTTTCATAATAATTTTGCATCTTGTCAGAACGTAATTGAATCACATAACAGTACGTTTGAATTATATCAAACACTTAATACATTCGTGTCATTTCACAACACGTTTGAATCATTTCAGTAGCCTACACATTAGTACACATCAAATCACAATATATTAAAATCCTTTATATTGCTACGTTGTTTAGTTTGATGCAAACAAATTGTATGTGCAATTGTATTGTACATAAATTATTAGGTTGCGCATTGGCCAGTAGTGTATTAGTATTTTACAAAGAATTAAATCCATAGAAACAAGCTAATCGTCATATTTAAGGAAATTTGCAGATCTTAAATCTATTAAGGTTTACATGCATGTGTCATTGTCGCAGGGGACCAAGGGGCCCAAGTGTTAAAGTGATCGATTCCAAATCCCAAGACACGGGGCTTGTTTTAAGAATATCGGATCTATCAGATCAGGATCTAATCCTCCACTCCTTGATTCAGGCGATAGATTCAGATTCCGAAGTATGATAGAATATACAAATTTATTTCTGTTAATTTTGCTGGGTATATTGCTTACTTTATGAGACTATTGTCTATTTTAGGAAAGTGTGAATAGTTGTCATAAGTTCCTCACAAAAAAGATTTTTTCCAACCATGTTTAATTATATGAGAGAAAATAAAGAAAGGCATGCTTTAGAGTGAAGCGCAATTACAATATTTTGGACATGATGTTAGTTTATAGATTGTGCTTATTCTTTAGTATCACTAAATGGGTTATCTAAAGGTAATAAGAGTATATAGCATTTATTTAATCCTATACCCTTCCGGTGCCTCTGACAATGTGTTAGGAATAGCGATAAATTGACTTTAAGTATTTAAGGCAAATTGGCACAGAATATTGCACAACGAGTAACAACGTAGTAATAAAGTTTCAGAAAGAAAATTATCAATCAGATTGCACAAGTTACAATGTAAAAAAACTTAGGTTTTGTACCCTATCATAACTTAGCGTTCATAACGGGGACCTCTAAGATCATAATAATTTCAGATTTAGCCCCTATATTATATTAATTTGTAACCTTTTTTCAAAGAAAAGATAATCACATTTTCATAGTGACATCAAGGGTCCCATACTTTGTTACTGTTAATTACTTCTTTGCGCATTTTTTTGCAAGGTCCAAAATATAAATCTGATTTAGCTCAAATCTACTAGGGGAAATAATTCAAAATTTAAAGCCAACATTTTCTTTACTTATAATCGTTTGGTCACGATCAGGTAAAATGTTATTAGTTGATGTTTGTTCCATCTGCCTGACCGTCATATCTGCACTCACACAAAATAAATTGGCTATATCTTCTCAATAACAAAATTTTATAAAAAGAATTTAGTGTAGATAGTATTTGAATAATGAATATTTTCGAATCAAAAACATATTTTACATGTTAACATTCTTTCTAATATTCAGCGTGATAATATAAATTATGCAAAAAACAAAAAAACAACAAAACAAAAACAAAAACAAAACAAAAAATAACTAACGGCAACAAAAACAAAAAACCAACAAAACAAAAAGAAAAAAGAAGACACGCCAAAAACAGCATCAACAACAACAACAACAACAACAACAACAACAACAACAACAACAACAACAACAACAACAACAACAACAACAACAACAACAACAACAACAACAACAACAACAACACTTTCCATTTTTACACGTTTTAATCTGCCTATGTCTTTTGATATACCTAACACTATTGAAAAAGAATACTCTTTAATTTTTTAAATTGGTAAGGTCATGAGGGGGATGGGGAGGAAGAGCGAAAGAAGAAAATGAAGAAAGGCAAGAGGGGCTGCAGGATTAGGAACGAATCATGAAAAATGGAAATTATGTAAAATATTTTAAGGACCTGTAAATTAAATAAAGAAACCATTTTCGCCAAAGTGTTGTGTTGAAATGAATAATGTGTTTCATTGTTTCTTAAGTATTGCAAAGAAATTTTTTAAATAACAATTAAGAATAAAACATAATGACAATTGAAATACATAAAATCCTTTCGAGTTATTGAAAAGAATAAGCATACAAAAACAATGAACAACTAACGGGGTCCACCAAGCCACCTTTTCCCCCTTCCTCTTCTTTATCTCTCTGCCTTTATAAAAGCCCCCTCTGTCTCTGTCATCTAGTCTTTCTTTCTCTTTATCTCTCTCTGTCATCCAGTCTCTCTCTTTTTCTATTTCAATCTCTTCATGCCTCTCTTTCTGTCTCTGTCTTTCTCCCTCTAGGTCTCGGTCTCAGTTTCTCTGTCTCGCTCCCGCTCTCTCTCTCTCTCTCTCTCTCTCTCTCTCTTTCTCTATCTCTCGTTCTCCCTCTCTCTCTGTGTCTCACTTTCGCTCTCTCTCTCTCTCTCTCTCTCTCTCTCTCTCGTACACACACTCGCACAGCACTTTGAAGCGAAATCTCTGCACTTAGATTCTACACAATACATTGTACTACATAACAATGCCCATCAAGTGCTCTAGCACTGTTTGGAAAAAAAAACACCCAAGAGAACATAAGTGATTGGTCAAGAATAGTACAGTAGTACTGCTTTTACAGTGATTAATTAAGGTGAGAACGATCAACTACGACATATGTATAGTAATATAACGGATTGCAACTACTGAGGTGAAATTAATCCGATGTGGAACCAGTGCCCAAGGTCGGGGATCAAGGCCGCTAGACTAAGAACCTAAAATGGTTTTATGCCCGTGACATGTTTCGCAATTATCCATTTTGTTAAATAAGATCGATGCTTGGTTGGTCAAATCTGAACGTTACTGACTAAAACGTGGATTTACAAAAGTTTATTTAAAGGAACAAGTTAAAGACTCCATTAGCTTCACATAAATTCATTGTAGAGAAGAAAAAAAAAAGAAGAGAGTGAGGGAATGAATGGACAAAGAAAGTGTGAAAAATGTGGATTTTGCATTTTTCTTTTACAAGTAAGGATCCGCCTACGTCTTTTGGTATAAATAGTGCTATTTAAAGGTCAGAGGGACGAAGAGGAAGACACAGAGAAAGATAGAACGGCCCAAATAAAATAAATAGACTCGAGTTAGATAACAGTTAAGCGAGCGAAACAGAGAGAGAAAAAAGGGAGAGAGATAGATAGATAGAGAGAGAATTAGAGATGCAATTAGAGAGAGAGAGAGAACTAAAGAGAGATAACCAGAGAGAGATACGGAAAATGAGAGAGATTTAAAGAGACAGACAGACAGACAGACAGACAGACAGACAGACAGACAGAAAGACAGACAGGCAGGCAGACAGGCAGGCAGGTAGGCAGACAGACAAATCGAGATCGATTGAGGGTGGAGAAGAAATAACAAGAGAGAAACAATGCTATACGCCTCTAAAGGAAATCATTGAACAAAAGATAGTACTACTAGGACTCAGGACTTTCTGCCATTTAGCCTTGTGCGTTATGGATTTCCAGTCTGAGTATTGGCCCCTTTTGTTACCAGAATCTATTATACTCTAGTCAAGCGTACTTAGTGGTACTAGTGGGTGTAGCATATTACCATAGAGTGTTAAATAGTGAGATTTTTCAGGGCAGGGAAAGGGGGGGGGGCGGTGAGTCTGAGTAGAACATCGACTTCCGACCCAAAAGGTCCGTGGTTCTAGCCTTGGCGATTTCGCTCCCTACTGGTTGGGTCGGTGTCAGTTTAATGTGACCGGCTGAGACAGGAGTCATGGTATCCCCGCCCTGTCTCGTGTGTGGCAGCACATAAAATTGTCAGACGTCAGTCTTGGGGCCCGTCCACAATATAGTCTATACAGTGCTGATGTTGGACGTTAAACCAACTCAACTACAACTACTTCACGGCAAGGATGTTGCGTATATGGCTCAAGATAATTAAGGCGGTTGTTTTATTCTTTAAACCTTAGTAAAAACTGGACATTGTTCAACTGCCTTAATTTTTTATAAAGAAATAGATGAGCACGCGTCACACTAGCTGCCTATATCAAAAGCACTGTGAGCTCTTTTTGTGAAACGTCTCACTAAATCTATAGTCTATGATATGTTAATGCAGTGTGTTTCAAAAATTACCCATCGTTTCAACGGGCTTTTCACACTGAGTTATAATTTAGATAATATTGATAGCTGTGGGCAGAATAATTTTATAGTATGTATATCATTCTATAATGCAAGGTTGTTTTGAAGTTTGTTTGTTTGATGTAATGGAATAAATATAAGGACAAAATTGACGTCACTGTATTACTTAATTTTATTTCTTTTTTACATTGCACTGTTTACAAATGTGCACACGTTAACTTAGACAAAACTGCGGATTTGATTGAATCTTGATATGCCTGTGAAATCTGTTCAAATATTTGTACATGCATTGGGGAACAAAGAGCTTGGAAAAACTTCACGAAGGCCTGGACTGAGTGGTCATTGTTTCACGGCGTGGTGACCGGACAGAAGCCTTGACCACAACTGGACAGGGGTGACTGTAAGCTGATATGGCGCCAGTCATGCTCTCCTGGTCTCTTTCAACTTCACTTTCTCCTTATCTCTCTTTCTCTCAATCAACTTCATTCTCTTTCAACTTCACTTTCTCCTTATCTTTCTTTCTCTCTTTCTATCAAACAACTTCATTCTCTTTCAACTTCACTTTCTCCTTATCTCTCTTTCTCTCAATCAACTTCATTCTCTTTTAACTTCACTTTCTCCTTATCTCTCTTTCTCTCAATGAACTTCATTCTCTTTCAACTTCATTATTAACGGCGCGCTCGTTCTCTGTCTCTTTTTATCTTTTTCGGTCTTTTTTTTTCCTTCCATCCTCTCCGTCAGTCTGCCTGTCTGTCCCTCTCCTCTCTCTCTCTCTGTCTGCCTCTCTCTCTCTCTCTCTGTCTCTCTGTCTGTCTGTGTGTCTGTCTCTCCCTGTCTCTCTGTTTCTGTCTGTCCCTGTCTGTCTGTCTGTCTGTCTGTCTGTCTGTCTGTCTCTCTCTCTCTCTCTCTCTCTCTCTCTCTCTCTCTCTCTCTCTCTCTCTCTCTCTCCTCTCTCTCTCTCTCTCTCTCTCTCTCATCTCTGTCTCTGCCCTTTCCTTACAGGTTAGAAAATTAGGGGTCTCCCTTTTTTGTGCCCCTTCCCCTGCAACCGCATCGTTATAACCTTTAATATTACGTCTTTCGAATTTTCACCACATTAATATTCTTTAGAAATTTAAATATTAGGAAACACACTTTTTCCCCTTATCTTTTTCACAGCCTTCGAACATGGTTTGCCTTAAAAATACTCAGTGATTGAAGAAAATTAGGCCTTTTCTAAGTTTAACGTCTCTTAAGTTCACAATTAGAAACCACAGAATGTGATAGTCAGGACTTCAGCGGCCATTGGCACCAATCTCACCAGTAGGACATAAAACAGCCTGTTCTGGGATCGAAACGCAACCTTCCAATTATAAGCCGCGCACTCTATCTTAAGACCAGTCCAGTTCATCCACCCCATACGCTCGTGTTTTAGCATAATTTCGGTAAAACCCACATTAGGTTCTGTCTCAATCTGTCTCTCTATTTCTGTCTCTTATTGGATTTATTTTATACCCTTCTATCACAATTCAACCCTCTAATTTTTCTATCACCACCCTCCCTGTTTCTACCCCCCCCCCCTTTCTGTCTCTCCTATTCTTTCGACGTTCCAATATTGTCTGCCACGGCTTAACTCTTCCTTTCTAGTCGCATTTAGTCAAGTCAAGATCAGAATCACATTCATTTACGCAGCCGTAAAAACAGACGCAAGTTCCAGTAGTTTTCCCCAGTACCGCTGCCCGCCGCAGGCAGAGAGAGAGAGAGCTCTCTCTTCTCTCTCTCTCTCTCTCTCTCTCTCTCTCTCTTTCTCTCTATGCGAGTACAACTGAGTTGTTGTTAGTTGTTTTTTATGCCTTTTCAAAAGGAAAAAACACATAACAAATTTACTCAATAACAAACAAAAAAAAAGGATTAAAAATGAATGTTATAAATATTAATTTATTTTTTCATAAAGCAATTTTTAAAATGTTTAAAAACTAAGGTGTATATATTATAATCACCTGCCGAACTCAACTGTTGGCACAGCACCTGTACTCAATAAACGCCCTGTTGCTCTATCGAGCGAGACAATCAGCTCTGGGCGTACCTATAACCTACAGGGAACCATTCGCACTGCTACACGCTCCACTTAATCCTGGATTTTTGTTCATCGGCGCGACCTTTCTCTCTCTCTCTCTCTCTCTCTCTCTCTCTCTCTCTCTCTCTCTCTCTCTCTCTCTCTTTCTCTCTCTCTCTCTCTCTCTCTCTCTCTCTCTTTGTCTCGCTCGATAGAGCAACAGGGCGTTTATTGAGTACAGGTGCTGTGCCAACAGTTGAGTTCGGCAGGTGATTATAATATATACACCTTAGTTTTTAAACATTTTAAAAATTGCTTTATGAAAAAATAAATTAATATTTATAACATTCATTTTTAATCCTTTTTTTTTGTTTGTTATTGAGTAAATTTGTTATGTGTTTTTTCCTTTTGAAAAGGCATAAAAAACAACTAACAACAACTCAGTTGTACTCGCATAGATGTGATATAACAATGCTTTTCTATTCGTGTTGTGAGAAAGTGACAAAGTTTGCGTTAAAAATATTTTTCTGAATAATAACAGCGGAGAGATACTCATGCCATATCGCTTATAAGGTTCACATTATTCAGACTTTTTTGTTCTGCAAGTTATAAAATGAAACAGTATAGAATTCCAAACAATATTAAAGTGTTACGCAACCAGTTTTTGTTAATTATAGGTTTACCTTAGAATTGTTTGTTCTTATTGTATCTACACAGTAAGCATTATGACAGTAGTGTATTATTGAAAAATGAATCGAAAATAATACTCTGAAAAAAAAATTAGATAGACTGTAACTAAAGCTTATCGAGCACCTATAGTTCTTTTTAAACATTGTTTATTGTAAACAATACAGAATTTAAATAAGCAATATTAATGTGTTACGCCAACACATTTTTAAAAAAAATTATACGCTTACCTTAGAATTTTGTTCTTATTGCATACACAGTAACCATCGTGCGAGAAGTGTATTATGCAAATATAAATCGAAAATACTAATCTGAAAAAATAAAAGACACTAACTATATCTCATCGACCATCTATAGTTCAATTTCAACATTGTTTATTGTAAACAATACAGAATCCCAATAAGCAAAATTAAAGAGTTACGTAAACACAATTTTTTTAAGAATAATTAAAGGCTTACCTTAGAATTTTGTTCTTATTGCATACACAATAACCATCGTGCGAATAGTGTATCATTACAACATAAATCGAAAATAAATACCTGCAAAAAATGAGAGTGACTAATAAAGTCTTATTGACCGTCTATAGTTCAATTTCAACATTGTTTATTGTTAATGTTTCAATGGCAACTCCTTGTAAGTAACCGACAGCATCTGGATAGGTTAAACATGACGACTACGACAAACTTTAAAATTAGCCCTGTAGCCCTGATCTTATCATACCAGGCTTATTCTGAACAATGTTTTTAATATGTTCATAAAGACGCTAAATTATATTTGGACTAATTTATAATTGGACTATTAAATTAGTGAACCCGCATAATAATATAAAAGTTCGCCAAAAGCACAAAAAACACTAGTTTTGGTTACACTCTCTGTCGACCTAGAATTTTTATTTTAGAATAATATGGAATCATTTACATTCGAAAGAGAAATCAGAAGAACGTTATTTGAAGAAAGTTTAAAAACACACTGAAACAACTCATTATATTAGTGATTTCATTGGTACTCAGCAATTTCTGTGCCGTCTTAGAATTTTGTGACTTATTTCTTCTATGTCTTAGGGCTTTGCCTTTTTTCAATTCTATTTAGCAGTGTGCATTATTTTGTTGTACAACGCACTGATCATGTTTCGCTATGATGGCTAAGCACTAAGATGTGATAATCTAGTATTATAAACATCAATCATCAAATTTAACACGTTTTAAAAGCATTTATTTTCTCTAAGCACTTCATTCGTAACTAATCATGGTCTCTAGTAAGGACAAGGGGTTGTAAGTACAACGATGTGCTAACTCATCTTACGTTATGCGCATTTGTGGCCTTAAGATTAGTTATAAGCTACAGCGATATTGTACTTACCAAGAGAATCATTTTCAGACACCAGACTATGGCAATTAAAATAGAGGGTAGGTTTTGCGTACAAATCTGCTCCCTCTGTGTATCTAGAACTTTAGGATATACGCTATTATATTATACAACCATTATTTGTTATTGCTTCATGGATAAAAATGTCAACATAATTATTGTATTTAAAAGACGTGCGTCACCAACTTTTCTTTGTAGCAATTCCTAAAACTTTATAACTGCAGCATACCAAAGACCGATATAAAAATTATTTCAGTTAACGTAAAAAATTATCACTAATTTGTTTTCCAAATGCTTTGTGTTGAAAGTTTTTGTTGTAACCATTTGTTTTTCACCTTTTTGTTTGGAACTTTCAACAAAATGAACATTGATTTTTTTTAATGAGCTTTATTTTCATTACGATTTTTAAGTTTCAGCTTGCAATTATTTATTGTTGAATTGAACAATAATTATAATTACTTTTCTCCCTGAAACAGACAACAAAGCGATAATTATTATCAGCCACTTTAGTGTTGCGTCTTGATAAAATTCTAGAGGGTCTGTCAGTGCACTACAATGAACACATGCAGTGCAATTGTTCTATCCCCGCAATTATTGTTGCTTATATAATTTCGGGAAAATCCAATTAATCCAACAATGTGTGTGTGTACGCCTAAAAATAAAGATCTTCCTTTTACATTTCCTCGGGAAATGTTAAAATAAAGTAATCATAAGTACGTCTATGATCAAAGTAACGGAGCCAAATAATATTTTAAGAAATATGTTCGTCGCTTTTTATGGTTGCGGTGGCTATGTTGAGCTATGAAACAAATCTTTAATTAAAAAAAATTCGTAGGCTTATTCATTTTTAAAACATTTAAATGCATCCAAATTTTGTGAGATATTACATAAAACTCTTTTCCAAAAAAGTTCCAGTATAATGTTAATATTTACATTAGGAAAAACAGTCATATTGATAATTTGATGCCACGTAACCAAAAAAACAAAAAAAAACAAACAAAAAAAAAAAAAAAAACAAAAAAACAAACACGCACAACAACAAAAACAACGGGCACTCACTTAAATCTACTTAACTTTTGCAAGCTCTGCTAGACTATTTTTCAAAGGAAATTTCTTAACACGAAGCTTTAAGAATCAGAAGAAACAATTAACAAACATTCGTAACCACGGCACAGAAATTGCTGAGTGCTAATGAAATATCGCGGATAACGTGTAGTTCAGCATGTATCTGGGTTATTTTGGAATATAGCTGAAAATTTTAGAAATATGGCCAGAAACGGAAGGAGAGTCTGCAAAACAACATTTTTTTACAAAAATTTGAGAGAAATAAAAAAGTACAGTTCAGGCTGTGGGTTCTATATTCATAGGCTTAGAAATTAATACCTTAGATTGGTAGCATTTTTTGCACAAGGGCAAGAGAAAGTACACAATTTCCTTTAATGATGATAGGCAACACACACACACCCACAGCCTTCATGATATCGTGGAAACATATAGGCCGCACTTATTTAAATTTTTTTTGTGGTATTTACAAAAAATCGATGCAATCTGTGGTTTTAAAATGCTTTTATCAATAGTAAAATAAGGTATAATGAACTTCTAAATGCAAATAATTTGAAATTTAGCCAATAATCACTCTTTTTTCTTGTCAGTGTGTGTAGGTGCCTAATATGTTTATTTCCATTTTTCTGTTCTCTTCGTAAGGTAAAAGTACGTTAACATTTTATTTCCTGGATATTGCTGAAGACTCAATCATTTGTTCTAAATTGTTGCGTTACATTGAATACTTTGATATTCATTTTTTTTCAACCTGCTTCTTATACAAAGTACACATGAAAATTCCAAAATAACTGTCGTGTGCTATGGTGCAATTTATCGTGTTATATACCGTTTGTATGCCGTTTTATTGCTTTGAAAATTTTTATTTTTTATCCAGTCCCTGATTTTATAATATAATTGTATAACTGAGAGACCATTGATTAAAAGTTCGATTAGTCCAGGCCAGGACCAATTATCGAATTAGGAAAGCATGTTTTTGTGACCGATTGGTTTCATTGCTAAAGCCCCCCCCCCCACGCCCCCTTTAACCCCGGAACATTGGTGGTCCTGGTGATAGAGTATTACCATTTATTGTGCAAGAACATGCCAACTCGACATCGCTATGGGTGCCAAAGTCAAAGATAACGATGATCAGTGATGCGTATTGATCTTTCTATTATACCACCAAGTGTCGTTGATTCGTGTTTTGTTATGAAATATTTACCAACCGCATTGTAAAACATGACTGATCAGAAGGTGTTGAACCTTCTGGTCTCAGATCAATCAATACGCCATCAGTACCCGACGCTCGACGGCCTGTCCAATGCCGCTTTGCTGTGAGCAAAGGGAACTTTTGCGGAGTATTATTATTACGCACGTCATGTTCATAACCAAGATATCATTTGGAATGTGCTTGTTTTTTTTGTTTTTAGCTGCTTAGCGTCCAACGTTAAATAGGCTATATTGTGTGCGGGCCCCAAAACTAATGTCTGTCAATTTTATGTGCTGTGACACACGAGACAGTACGGGGAGATATGACTCCTGTCTCAGCCGGAGTTCACAGTATAATGATACTGATCCAACCAGTAGGAGACGAAATTGGGCGAACACATTTTTGATCATCGTGGGTTTTAAAGATAACTACGTGGACGTATCATAGATCCCAGAATATGGTACATGATGCATGGTCTTACCTAAAGTCAAATTCATGGAACACCTCATCATTCTGACATTTAAATTCTCAACAAAATTTTGTGACAATTTAAACAAGATAATAATTTTACAATTTTCAGTACGACCATACAGTGCAAGAAGCATATCTGTCTTGTGGTATACATTAGAGGCCAGACCTCTTTTAAATAGTATTTCTAAGAGGTGCTTTCAAAATCATCAGAGGGTAAAGATACGTCTGTGGGGTGAAAGTCCTCCAACAATAATAGCTCGGTGTATAAAATAGTATTGGTTTTGTGTGCTGCTCATACAGGCATAAACTATACAACTATTGAAGCCTTTACCGCTCACGTTTTACTCTCAATAAGTTGCCCATGTTACAGTGACCTCACGTGTCACAGGGGGCGAGTGGGCGTAAGTGGTAGAGCATTCAATTCACGAAATGGAGATCCCTGGTTCGAAACCCGCAATCGGACAAATATATTTTTTGTACACTGTACTTGCCAAGGAGAATCATAATCTACTGGTTAGGTTAGTGTCAGCATAATGTGACCGACTGAGACAGTACTCCTGATATTCCTGCATCGTCTCTGTGTGCTGGAGGGCGCGATGGCCCTGGGATAGAACATCGGCTTCCGACGCAAGAGGTCTGGGTTCGAACCCTGGCGGTTGGGTCGGTGTCAAGTTTAATGTGACCAGCTGAGGCAGGGGTCATGGTATCCCGCCCTGTCTCGTGTGTGGGAGCACATAAAATTGTCAGAAGTCAGTCTTGGGGCCCGTCCACAATATAGCCTGTATAGTCCTGATATTGGACGTTAAACCAACTCAACAACTCCGTGTGACAGTAAGTTAGTCTTGGGAACCGCCCACGGCATTGTCTTGATGCTCACGTTTAACGTTAAGAAACCAACTCACCCACCTCACGTGTCAAATAGACTATGACTGCCCCACCCTTTTCCCTCATCAAATATTCCTTTAACTCTATACTGGCGGTTTTACTTTCGATAATCATTATGTCATAAATGTGTTATATTAAGAGTATGTACTCCCATTATGATCTTAGGAAGGTTACATTTCTGTTTACACTTCCATTGCTGCTTTTGGTTTTTCCACACTTTTAGATAAATTTTTAAAACGCGTTTACTTTTACTTAGCGAAAAAATTCTATACACATTTTATAACACGCCCAAAGTTCTAATGGACTTTCATGAAGCCAATAGAAGTTATAAAACATTATTAGTATAATTGCTACCATGGGACCATTGACTAATTGATCGGTGGGGTTTACGAAAGCCTGCCGCCTAAATTCTCTGTAGGCGGGTTATCAAATATTGACGCAAAGGTCACTACTGGCACTACCTTTAGGACTTAAGTGGATGGAGGCGAGACAAAAGGCCGATTTGGGTTTAAAGGTGGCTCTGAGATATAAAACTAGTTGCATGATCCAGAGAAGCTTAAAGGGTATATACATGGAGATGTTAAGGAGAGATAAAGAGAGATGATTAAATTGTTTTATGAGAATCGGGTGAGCAAGATAATATTAAAGAATAAGAAATGAAGGAGTGAAAAATGATTAAATTTGCATTGATGTGATTTTATGTCATAGGGAAAACATAGGGAAAACTATGAGTGAAAGTCAAACAGTGGAAAACTTTCTTATGGTGATGATGAAGAGAACACGGGAAACCAACGACATTGTAAAAAAGGGGTGGGAGAGAGTAAAATTTGAGACAAAGAGAGAGAGATAGAACGAGAGAGAGAGAGAGAGAGAGAGAGAGAGAGAGAGAGAGAGAGAGAGAGAGAGAGAGAGAGAGAGAGAGAGAGAGAGAGAGAGAGAGAGAGAGAGAGAGAGAAAAGAAAATTTTAAGCTATTCGATAATTGCCTATCGAATGTCGATAACCCTACCCTGTTCAAGAGGTTTTGCTTATTAATTTTTGGTGTGGAAAACGCTCGCCAGGGGTGAAAGACGTGTTTGCATCCTTAAACAAAAGTACACGTACTATGTTTCGCTTGCTTGATTTCTACTTATACTTGAACTAGTACGGTTAAAGCATAATTCCTACATTTGTACTATTATCAATTTTGTTGACGATTTTGTTTTTCAATTTTTCAAAGAGACACAGAAAATCTTTATACGGAATAAATTCATACAGCAATTTAGCGTAGCATTAAGTTCCGTTGTAGGTTTTGGTGCGAAATAGATGATGATTGATTTATTTAACGGGTTTCGTGGTGTCTTTGTAAAAGCCATCTTATGTTTGAATGAGAAGGCAGGTCGGGAATGACAAATCTATAATTAAACGGTTCGTATCCCATAAAGCTTAATAGTTTTCGATCAATTACACTTTAGATCTATTTATATTCACTGCGGAGCACTAGCTTCAATTTCTACTGATATCTATCCCAGTGGTCTGTCTACTCTAAATCAAGATCTAAATCAAGTAGTAGTAGTAGTAGTAGTAGTAGTAGTAGTAGTAGTAGTAGTAGTAGTAGTAGTAGTAGTAGTAGTAGTAGTAGTAGTAGTAGTAGTAGTAGTAGTAGTAGTAGTAGTAGTAGTAGTAGTAATAACAGCAGAAGGAGAAGGAGAAAAAAGAACAATGGTGGTTGCAGACCTATTATGTTTGTTCTCAATGACTGCGTCATTAAATCAGTTATATACAACAAGGCCAGTAGTACGCTTTATTGTTATGTCACCGACATTACTAGTTTAAATAAAATAAGAAAGGAAAACATACTCTCTCTCTCTCACACACACACATAGATCTTAATTAATGCGTAACGTTCTCGAAGACAAACTTCATGTATTGAATGCAAAACTTCAAAGAATGTGGAAACGTTTTAATCAAGAACGACCACTAACATTAGAGTTGTGTAACCATGACGTTAATGGGTGTTTTAAAAGCATTTTATTGATCAAAAGGCGGAATGATTTTTCCTCTTTTTTATTTTTGTCGATAGATCAATAAAAGTTATTTTATAACATCACAGATTATTGATGTATTGCATCATACATATTATGAAAGTCCTTTCCAATACAGACTAGACTCCATCTAACATTTTTAAAAATGTAATGATAATTTTTTTTCTAATAAAACATTTTATTAAAAAAAAAACATTGATCATATATTATTCAAACGCCCTATTCAATAAAAAAAGGGATTTGACGACACTTATCATGTTAAAGATCCAAGATATCATATTGCAAAAAAAAAAATATATGAAAAAAATAAAGAAAAATACACATTTCATCGTATAGCGTTGCTCATTGAATACTTGTTAACTTGTCCAAAGCAATGAGATTTTTTTATTGACGGTTTGAGAGACATAACAAAGATAATTATTGTCCGTGTAACATACACGCAGGATATATGGTAATACACATTTAAAGTTTTTCATACGTTTTCATCAGAGGCTGAAAGACACAGGAACTGCAGTTTTGTTCTCCCTTTCAAGCTCATTGTGCTTGCCCTCTGTACATATACCTTCTTCACGATTGCCATTTATAAAAAAAAAGTAGATTCATTTTTAGTTTTTATTTCTCTTGTGAAGAGATTAGCATTCTTCCTTAATTTAAGGATCTTAATTCTTTTTTAACTCACAATGAGGCAATTTGTTTTATTATAAATTAACGATTATCATTTTACATACACATTGTAATTTAACAACCCTAATTGTCTCTTTTAACTGACACAGCGGGATCTTTATTGGATTAATGATAATCATTAATTTTTTACATGGTCTATGCAGTCGAAGGAAAAACAACAATAAAAAAACGCCATTGATTCTCCAACACTTTTTCTGATACCTCAAAAGTTTGATCCAGAGTCCTCTCTCTCTCTCTCTCTCTCTCTCTCTTTCTCTCTCTCTATCTCGCTCTATCTATCTATCTATCTATCTATCTATCTATCTATCTATCTATCTATCTATCTATCTATCTATCTATCTATCTATCTATCTATCTATCTCCCCCTCTCTCTCTCCCTCTCTCTCTTTCTCTCCCTCCTACACACTATCTCTTTACCCTCTCACTGCATCCCCCATCTCCCCATATCTCTACACTCTCTTTCTCTCTCAATCTCTCTCACCCAATCTCTACCCCCCTCCCCCGCTTTTCTCTCTCTCAATCTCTCTCTCCTCTCTCTCCTCCCACCCCCCCCCCCCCCCTCTTTTTCAACGTTTCTCTCTCTCTCTCTCTCTCTCTCTCTCTCTCTCTTTCTCTCTCTCTCTCTCTCTCTCTCTAAATAGTGCGCGACAGCTGATGAGATCTGGACTTCACCAGTCCTGGTAGCCCGGTCCAGATCGACCCTCTCAATCCCTGTCACATTATTACAGCCACATTCGTCGTGACTAGATCTATGTCCTATCTACTTACGTTGTGACGACTTGACATTTCCTGCTCTGTTGGTGTTTACAACCAGAAAGCGTCGGTTGACTGGCGGATGCACAGGGCCCTACATATCTGCCTTGCATCATTAAGCGCGCCAGGACTGTGTTAGGATGGTCAGTGTAACAGTTGTGGGGTTACTTTCAGCCGGTCGTGAAATATTTTAAGTGATGTGATTGTATTGAGTGTATGGAGCCAGTAACTGGATCGGTCAGAGCCAAAACAGAAGGCGTTTTATAGATAGATAGATAGATAGATAGATAGATAGATAGATAGATAGATAGATAGATAGATAGATAGATAGATAGATAGATAGATAGATAGATAGATAGATAGATAGATAGATAGATGGATAGATAGATAGATAGGTAGTTAGGTAGGTTGGTAGATAGGTAGATAGATAGATAGATAGAAAGATAGATAGGTATATAGATCGATCAATAGACAACATAGATTGATAGTGATTCAAGTATCTTAAATTTATGATGAGATGATTCATGATAATGTTACATGATTATTTCTGCTTCCGAGTTAGATAGCCAAGATTAGATTGGAAATATTAAACTAAAGTAAACAGCAGTTGTGACTATAAGCTAAAATGGGTCAAATTGACTCATGCAGGTGGATGGGAATAAACCATCTTGAAGCGAACCTGGATTTCGCCTTATCTTTATGTCTGAGTGTGTAGCTGAAAACAGCTGTTGGTAGTAGTAAACAGCACGAGTGGTCTCTAGAGAGAGAAGGGCCAGCACATTAATTTATGATCGTATATAGAATGCAAGAAAAAGCAAACTTGCAGACATAGATTGTTAAAAATAATTGCATTCGTAATGTGTTTACCTCTCCAGTTTAAAATTGTATGGGGATCTCAAAAGTGTGGAGTACAGTTGAGTTGAGTTTGTTTAACGTCCAACGTCAGAACTATAAAGGCTATATTGTGAACGGCCCCAAGACTGACGTCTGACCATAAGACCGCATAATAATCTTTTCTATGAATGTAACAGTCATTTCAAATGATTGAAAAAGCAAAAATATTTTAATTGGTTTCACTCTCATGCATAATAATCCAACCTTTTTTTCTTTTTCTTTTTTTCTACAGACATTCAATCAGAACAGGTAGAAATGGAATATACAGTGTACATAATTTTATATTCGATTTTAAAAAGGCAGTTCGTTGGCGACTCAGTCGGATTGTGAAAGTTAAAGATGACAACAATAACCTTTATCATGATGAAAATTTATCATCAGTTTTTTTCCTATGTGACATGAAACTTCTCCGGATGCATTGATTTTGATAATATTACTGTGATATATCTCCAGGTACCGAAATCAAAGAAACTCGTCTTTTCTTTATCTCTTTCAGTCTAAAGAATTTCATTTTGTGAATCGGCAAACACCGGTATTTACAAACCTCAATTTTTCCAGGATTATAAAATAAGTTGTAAAAATTGTGAGTTGAGGGACTGCACACTAGGTGAAATAATAGTGTCTATCACAAATGAGGAATCCAATTAACTGAATCCTACATTCTATATTATGCTATATGATAATGTTGGGTGAGAACGGGTCTAAAATACAAAGCATCAGTTATGTTGTCAGAAGTATCTTAGCAGAACTAAGTACTTTAACACAGTGTGATCGCTGAATCCATTTTTGTCTCTCTGCGCAGTCTGGATCGAGATTTTCGCAACCAGTGGAAGAAGCGTACTGTATAAATGCTTTTTGTTTTTCGTCTCCTAACTATGAATTGGGAGGATTTAGCTGTCATGGCCCAAACAATTATAATTATACAATAATAAACCATAGATTATGTGCACTCGTGTATAGCTTTCCAAAAACTTTCTGAGCATTGTTAAAATGTCACAGGGTTCTTTGTCTGACTCTACTATTACTTGTTACGCCGTAAAATAGTAGTCATGGTGACGCTGGCTGGGGTAGATATAAGGTCTTTTCTAAGAACATGCACACATTAACAGTTTCCGTATAGAATTAAGGACTTGGGGTGAGAGATGAATTTCCGAACCTTTTCTGTACAGTAATAGGTTTGATATTAATTGCTGCATAGCGAACACAAACTACACGGGTTCTTCTAAGTTGGATTCTATTACAGTGAATTAATACCGAGGTGATATTAACCAACTAATCAAAACAGTCAACGAATAATTCACAATTTAAAAGTGATGTATGTCTATTAGTTTTGTGTGAAGCTAGGATATAAACTTATCTTTTTGTTGTAAAATTAATTATAAGAGGTTCTTCTTTCAGCACCCAAAAGCCATTCCGACAAGAATATTCCTAAGTCCTTAAACTGCCCATACCGTTTGTTTTTTTTTCTAAGAGATTATAACGCTAAAAAAATCCCAACCTTTATGATGAGCATTAGTGTAATTCGTTTGTATAGAATGTGTTACCAGAGAGTCTGCTGTTACTAGGGCGGCCTAGATAACCAACATTGAGATTTGTCATAGCTTTCTCAGAAGAAGGCAAAATAAACGTCGATAAGGTGAATCATTTTCGTCTCTGTATTTAACGCTGAAAAACAAATTAGGTTAAGATTGCTTTTCCCCACTTAAACGTACAACCCAATAAATTATAACACGAACGTGTATCTATAGAAAAACCTTCCGTTTCAGGTGCATTCGATCGAATTTAGTTTCTTTAATACAAGAAAGGCAACAGCTTGTTTCTTCATAAATCCATATCAATTTTTCTGTTAACCTTTCAAAGCGAAAGTTGGTTAACAAAATAAACCAATCAGAGTAGTGTAATACCGCACTACTTAGCTATAGCAAGCTAAAGTTCAACCAAAACTAAGATTTGTCTTGTTAAATTTCCGGGCAGAATAATATAGTATGGTTGGTTTTAAAATCACACCTTTTAAACTTTGGCTTCGACAAAAAAATCTGATGTAAACATTGGATTTAGTATTTTAGAGAGACACTGAGAACATATAGTAGAAAAAAATAATAATGCGGAAATACCGTAACCTGTTATATATAATGATAAGTTCACTATTCAATCAAAGGTGTGAAAGCTTTTATAACATTGTTCGCGTTTTAAAACGTATGTGTAAATAATTTAGGTAAGTGCCTATCAATACTTTGTGCAAGACTGTTTTAAAAGAAGTTCACTACTCAATCAAAGGTGCGAAAGCCCCTATCACATTGTTCGGGTATCAAAACTTACGTGTAAATAATTTTACTAAGTGACCATTACCGTAAACAGGTTATATACAATAAGTTCACTGCTCAATCAAAAGTGTCAAATACTCTACCACATTGTTCGGGTTTCAAAACGTACGTGTATATAATTAATTTAGTAAGTGACAATCAATACTTTGTGCAAGACTCTTTTGGAAAAAAGTTCACTACTCAATCAAAGGTGTGAAAGCCTCTATCACATTGATTGGATTTCAAAACTTACGTGTAAACACTTTTACTAAGTGACCATCAATACTTAATGTGAAACTCTTTAAGAATACGTGTTGAAGAAAAACCCGCACTGCCTCCCAGTGCTCCATCATGTATAACAGAAAAGACAAAAGTCCCAGGCTCGTTACGCCAGGCTTCGAGCATCTCAACAACTTCGTCCTCTTTGATGACGGGCGGGATGTGTTTATCAAGCGGATAGACAATGACGAGTCCCTGACCACCAACCTAGTCCAGTTTAGCAAGAGTCCGCTAGGCCCGGACTGCTCTCACTACACGATGACCATCCAAGAACTTACAGATGGTAAGTTCTTTGAAAATAGATGTTGTTGTTACTGCGACTGCGATTTTTGTTTCAGTTTTTGTTTTTTTTATTTTTAAAATTTTTGTTGAACTTCTTTTTCTCCTCCTCCTTCTGCTCCCCCTCCTCCTCCTCCTCCTTCTCCTCCTCCTTCTCCTTCTCCTCATCCTCCTCCCCCTCCTCCTCCTCCTCCTTCGCCTCGTCCTCCTCGTCCTCCTCATCCTCCTTCTCCTTCTCCTCCTTCTCCTCCCCCTCCTTCTCCTCCTCCTCCTCTGCCCCCTCCTTCTCCTCCTCGATGACCACCCAAGAACCCTGGCGAGAGGTTTCTTGATAGAGAAGTTGTTTCTGCGACAATGTTAGTAGTTGTTTTGTTGTGCTGTTATGGCAGTCGTCGTCGTTGTTGTTGCTGGTATTGTTGTTGTTGTTGTTGATGCTGTTTTTGTTTTTGTTGTTCTTATTGTTATTGTTGTTTGTCTTAAATCAGAATTATTATATGCTTACTAGATTTTGCTCTCAACTCTTTGATTTTGCTGAACATAGTACGATAAAATAAAAAGGTAATTAAGAAAAGAAAAAAAAACACGAGCATCTCCTCCTTTTGATTAAAGCGCAATTTCAAATGTTTATGATGCAAAATAGATAGAAACTCTTAAAGCTATTTTAAATTATAAAGCATTGGGCTTCTATTCGATATGTCACCGATTTGATTGGATAATTTTGTCCCCTAATGGTCGGTGTCAGTGTCACGTGACTGTGACCGGAGTCCTGGAATACCCACACTGTCTCTAAATGCCATGTAACATTGTTACACTTTGGTTAAGTGACCCGTCTCTGTATAGCGTTAAACTAGGAGAGAATTATTTGAGTACTAAGAACTTTAAGTACTAGTAGAAGAAATTAAAGGTAGGATATAGTAAATGAATAATTACTATTGAACACTCCTATAAGGATAAATTAAGTTAATATTTTCATCTGAATGAAATTTTTTTATTTGTTTTATAATGATGCAATGATTGTTAAGGGATTTCGATTGATCTTAGTTGTTTTTGCACGAAACTGTTTGAAAAGCCAAATTGCCAAATTCCAATTGTAACGTTCTAATGACTGTTGTAACTTCAATTAATTTCAGGCGAATTCGTCATGTTTGGCCTGACCAACAAATGTGTACCTGGCAACCCCATGTGGATTATCGACAGGTCTGTCCGCTACCATAGCAACGATGGCGGCGTTTTCAACGGCGGGCTGGGAATCAAGACATACCACCCCTACACCATTGGTAAGTTATGGCCAGTGAAGGGTTTGTTATGTCAGGGAGTTGGTCTTTGTGAATGAGCATTTTATAGAAGAGGGGACAGGTTTCGTTCAAACTTTTAAAGAGTTTTGGGAAGAATTCTGTGTGTAGGGATTTGTGAGAGAGATAAAGTGAGAGAGGGAGAGGGAGAGAGAGAGAGAGATAGATAGAGAGTGAGATGGAAAGAGGGAGAGAGAGAGAGAGAGAGAGAGAGAGACAGAGAGACAGACAGACAGAGAGAGAGACAGACAGACAGACAGACAGACAGACAGACAGACAGACAGACAGACAGACAGAGACAGACAGACAGACAGACAGACAGACAGACAGATAGACAAACATAGACAGGGAGAGATATATATGAGATATAGATAGAGACAGTGGGAGAAGGGAGAAGAGAAACAGAGAGGCAGGCAGATAGAAGGGAGAGAATGTGTGAAAGGTAGATAAATAGACGATGGATAGATAGATAAATAGATAAATAGATAGATAGATAGATAGATAGATAGATAGATAGATAGATAGATAAATTGATATATAGATAGAACGAGAGAGACACACAGACAGGCAGACAGACAAACAGAGGCAGACAGACAGACAGACAGACAAACATTAACAAAGATTAACAAAAAGACTTTATACTATTTGAATAATATTATACTCAGTGCTCATGAAAGAAAAAAAATGCATTTTCGTCACACTGTATTCATTTCCCATTTTAAAACGTTATGTTATAACTTTAAATTATTTATGTAATATTAAATGTTATTATACATTTTGCTTCCGAATGAAAGAAAAATATAACCATGGCCAACTTTGGTTGGACTAGTGGTTCGTTAATTAAATAACCCCAAGTTTCCTTTGATTTGATATATGGCACATTTATTCGTACTATGGCCACATTCTCATCCCATTAATAGTCTGGGTTCAGCAGACCTTTTTAATAACAAGCGTTCATAAGTACCAACTAGGGGGGAGTGCTTTCACCCTGTTGCTCTTGTAGAGAAAAATAAATCGAATTGTTTATTGATTCGTATTGTTTCTTTCGATAACCCCCGTACACGAAACAGACTCATAAACAGTGCTCAATGTATTTCTCTCGGGGCCCATAGTCATAAAGGATTCGCTTGAGAGATCCCAGGTTTGTTCAAGTGTTATGGCCTATAATTGAAATAGAAACCGAATGGAATGTGTTTTTTGTTTGTTTGTTGTTGTTTTTTTCACCCACGCTATGCTTGATGCTCCAATTGACGTCAATCTACGAGTACATTAACTTCGGACATTCATTTAGCCCGAGCGAAGCATTTATTTTCAATCTTTTCCTACGAAATCAACTAAACAAAACGAGTTGTTTATATTAACGTAGTATAAAAAAATAGGCCACGACTTAAAACTTTAATTCCTTACAAAAGTTCAAAGTTGTCCAAACAATCTGCAATGTCTTTGGTATCACAGAATCTGTACTCTCACAAATGCTTCTACCGAATACACCTTTTTAGCTTTCCTTGAAAAACAATAGTCCTCTATACTTTTGCCTCTCGCACCTTCTTGCAAAACATCACTCGATCCTTTGCTAATCGGCCTGCTTCTGTCGTTGTTGCTGTTGTTGTTATTGTTGTTTCTGTTGCTGTTGTTGTTGTTGTTGTTATTGTTGTTTCTGTTGCTGTTGTTGTTGTTGTTTTTGTTATTGTTGTTGCTATTGTTGTTGTTTTTCCAAACCAATCCTCTGTATCCTGTTCCCATCTTCTGTTTTGCATGTCCTGCCTCACCTACCTTCCAAAAATGACTCCATGATGTACTTTTCAAGATTGGTGTGGCCAAAAGACTCCAGCTTTACCTCTCTCAAGATTGGCATAGGTATTAAAATGTCAAGGTGTTGCTGTTTTTATCTTTAATTACACAAAAGCGGGGTTGGAATGTTTTAATGGGACTTCAAAAATATTTTCATCATCCATTTCTCTGCTTTTGTTATCTCGCGTATTTTCTTCTGCTTTATAGCACTTTACAAAATGATTAAGTACCTTTTAATATCGACCCTACCATTCGTTTCACCTCTTCCGCCATTACTGATGATTCCTATGCTTCTTTTCTTTCTTCAATCACGTTTACCGTCTCTTCAGTCACCCATGGTTTTATTTTTTTCGCTGAGCATTTCTAAAGATGCCAATTACAGCTTCAAAGTATATTTTTTACTTCATTTTTTATCTGAATTGGGTCTCGCTTTTCAACCTCCGTAAACAGTGTATCGAACCCGTTTCTTGCTTCTGTGATAGAACTTCCATCTATGTCTTGGGCATCGTTACGCAACATTGTGGTTTAATTTTCATGTATAAATTATTGTAAGTCTTGAGCGTCGAAACGCAAAAGTTTTGTATGTCTTCAAAGTCTTAACATTTCATTGCCCATGGTAGATTATCCATTTTACAAGTATAAAGACTGAATAAACTGAGAATTTTTCATGACACGTTCCACATTTCACGATAGTGTTTTCTTAAGATTATTCGATACAGCTTGAATAAATGTTCGTAAATGTTATTAAATATGAATTGATAGTTAAAATCAGCTATATATAACTTTAAATTATACAAAAATTAATGTGTATGGCTTATAACAACCATCGCCGTAGTTTTTCAATGGATCTTCTTCCAGTGCGTTATAAGCATTTTTATGATAAATTTGATTTACATGTATCTTGCATTGCTGATTGGTTAGATTGTTGGAGCATAGCTATAAATCTCCTTTTAGGGACGGTTATGAAAATGTATCTTTTCCAATCAGTTATATAGATCACTAACAAAAACCTTATTTTTTGCCATATCTTTGAGCATAATCGGAAAGAAACATCCACTTCTTTTCTCCGCTTGCCTACATCGTTTCTGCTTGAATGTTGTCACATCCAATACTTTTTGTCGTCTTTTATCTGTCCATAAAGTTCCTAGTTTAAGTAGTGGCAATTGTGATTTTTTTTTCTTGTTATGGTGTAAATTAATTTTCTTCATTTAATTCTTTCTTATTATTCACTTCGTGAGTACATTCTATTACAATATTTTTGTATCAGTTTACAATGTGTTCGCATTGTGTCAAGGTGTTTTTATCTTTAATTACACCAAAGCGGGGTTGGAATGGTTTAATGAGGCTTTAAAAATATTTTTATCATCCATTTCTCTGCTTTTGTTATCTCGCGTATTTTCTTCTGCTTTATAGCACTTCACAAAATGATTATGTACCTTTTAATATCGACCCTATGCATTCGTTTCACATCTTTCGCTATTTCTGATGATTCCTATGCTTCTTTTCTTTTTTTCAATCACGTTTACCGTCTCTTCAGTCACCCAAAGTTTTATTTTTTTCGCTGAGCATTTCTAAAGATGCCAATTACAGCTTCAAAGTTAACATTTTTGGCTTCATTTTCTATCTGAATTGGGTCTCTGTTTTCAATCTCCGTGAACCCGTTTCTTGTTTCTGCGGTAGAACTTCCATCTTTGTCTTGGGCATCGTTACGCAATATTGTGGTTTAATTTTCATATATGTCTTGAGCATCGTAATGCAAAGATTTTGTGTATCTCCAAAGTCTTAATGATTCATTGTCCATGGTAGATTATCTTTTTACAAATATGAAGTCTCAATAATCTGAGAGTTTTTCGTGGCATGTTCAATATTTTCCTTTACAGATTCACGATAGTGTTGTCTTAAGATTATTCGATACAGCTTGAATAAATGTTCGTAAATGTTATTGACTAGCTAAAATATAAATTATAGTTAAAATATTGAATTTGCGCAATATATATGCCATTCATTTTTATTATTATAACAACCATCGCCGTAGTTTTTCCTGCGTATTTACCTTTTGCTGTTGTCTTTCGAGTTGCTATTATTCTAGGTGCCTTCATTATCGTTTGTTCTCGTAGTTCACAAATGTGTTGCGGTTTTTATTTTCATTTTCCGCTCTCGATTTATTATCACAACGGTTGCTGTGTTAAAGATTCTTGAACCCGAAAGTAAAGCTAATTTGAGCCATACATTTTTAAAAGGGCGAACTGTGTAGAAGATGGGAAGTGCGACTTTGAAATCAATCAACCGTCAAGGGCAGGCTTAACCCAGCGTTCAGTAGAGTTTCCAAAATTGATAAATAAATACAATAGGGAAGTGAAAGAGAGAAAGATAGAAGAGAGAGAGTGTATGAGAGAAGAGAGAGAGAGAGAGAAAGAGAAAGAGAGAGAGGGGGGGGCAGAGTAAGGAAGAATGAGAGACAAAGAGAGAGAGAGAGAGAGAGAGAGAGAGAGAGAGAGAGAGAGAGAGAGAGAGAGAGAGAGAGACAGTGTGAGAGTGAGTGAGAGTGAGTGAGAGTGTGAAACAGTAAGTGAGAGTGTGTAAGAGAGTGAGAGAGGAAGAGAGAGAGATAGACAGACAAAGAGAAAAAGAGAGGGGGTACAGAGTGAAAGAGGGTGAGAGAGAGAGAGAGAGAGAGAAACCTGACTAGTATATTAAAAACGAATGTCTATAATTCTTTCTGGTTTGGCTACAGCATGGTTCGGACTCCTCTATATTCCTTTACAGATCAGTATGAAAAGGAAAGAGACTCCCATTAATTTCAGCATAAGTGTACGGTTTTATATTCTTATTTAAATCGGGTATGGCCATAGCATATTTTTCATATTTTTTAGCATGGTATTATTTTGTTTATTAATAGATTTTAGGCTGCGACTGCGGCTATGAATCTGAAATAATATTTCGTAGGCTACAACATTACTATAAATTATCAAACTCTTTGAAAATAGGTTAGGTCTTAATGTTAACCGATTTCCTAATGTTGGCAAACATAAACTGACATTGTATTCCTCTCTGCTAACGCCTAAGGGCTAGTTGTAGCAAATGGGCCAATCGACTATGCAAATAGCACCAGATTGAGCTGTCTGATAGCATCATCATTCATCATCATCATCATCATCATCATCATCATCACCATCATCATCATCATTATAAGCTTAAAAATAAATTAAAAAGAAACACACCAAGAAAAAAACATTTTTTCGCGAGATTACTGTACTCCTTTCTTACTCTTTTAATAAAAAAACATGTTCTTTTCCAAATCTTCTACCCATAAATCACTAGCAGCCTAGCAGGTGTTCATGGGAAGGCTATGGCCACTACGGCGTAGATCTAGATCAACATTAAATCTTTATTAATGTCTCCACGTAAAAAATAGAGATAGGACAGGATAAAAAGTTTCTATTATTGCCAGTTAAAAGTCCGTAGATGTGGAAACGTGTCAATCACGATAATCTGTTTCGCCCACTTGTCAATCTTGTCGTGTTTCCTCCCTCCTCCTCCCCTCTGTTTCTTTTGCCTGCCTGTCCTGTTTGTATGTCTGTCTCTCTGTCTGTCAGTCTGTCATGTCCTACTGTCTCTCCCTTCCCCCTTCTGTCTGTCCTGTTTATCTGTCTGCCTGTCCCTCAGTCTTTCTGTCTGTCTACCAGTCTCTCCCTCTCTCCCTCTGTCTGTCAGTCTGATTGTCTTTCACTGTCTTTTCTATCTATCTATCTATCTATCTATCTATCTATCTATCTATCTATCTATCTATCTATCTATCTATCTATCTATCTATCTATCTAT